>KN042416.1:1108636-1219030 GCA_000739165.1 Podila verticillata NRRL 6337 | reverse complement strand
TTCTGCGCAAATAAAAAAACGATTACAAAAAAAAAAAAAACTAGCAACAAACGGACGCGGTCCTATCTAATCCAGCAACGACACCGGCAGCCCATTCGCAAACCGCCCTTCTTGGTACTTGTCCAACATGGTCGCATGCCTGGCCCGCCGCCTCTTGGGGCAATTGCACTTGGCATCCACCAGATCCGGGTCCGCCTGCAGTTTCCGCATCGCCTCCTCTGCAACTTGCTTGCGCAGCGCCCCAATGTCCAAACCCGTAGCTGTCGCAATCAGCTGCCCGTGGACCATAAACTTGCACACCTGCGTCGGATTCGCATCGCGCCCACTACAGCGTCCCAGCCCCAGTTTCCGCATCGTGTTCTTGCTCCTGTTCTCGACATTCATTTCCTCTCGCTGGAATTTCGCCTCGTTACATCCCTTGGACTGCACAAATTCGATCAGCGCCTTGGTCGGGTGGATAACAATCTGCTCGAGGCTGATATGGTTGTCCAGGAAGGGCCGGATGAGGCGATCAAATACGTCGCAGATGGTCGCAAAATCGAACCCACAGTCCACAAACACAGCGCCAAGGGTACTCTCGACCAGATCGCCCAGTACCTTGGGCATCTTGATATTCACCCAGTATTCGCCCTCCAGTGTATTGGTTGGCGAGGACTCTTTTTGCATCTCCAAGGTGGCGATCGTTCTCTGAATCTCGCTCGCCAGAGGCTCCGAGTTGTGGATCAAGAATTCGCCCAGTCCCCACTGGATTGCCAACGCACCCAAGATCTGATTGTTGACTGAAGCATCCTTGATCAGAGTGATCGCACCTGGCGGGGCATCGCGGTACTTGTGGTAGTAGTACTTGACCACCTGGAAATCGAGAACTGCGTCGCCCAAGAACTCGAGACGCTCATAACAACTAGAGTCCATTCGAGCCGACGACGCATGCGTCATGGCTTCCATGAACAGTCGTGGATTCTTGAAGGAGTAACCGAGAAACTTTTGGACCTTGTCAATGTGTCGCTGTTGTTCGCTACTGAGAGGCGGGATAGAGGCGCTGGAAGTGGAGTTGGAGTCGATGTGCGGTGTAGGCGACTCGTGATACACGCGCGCAAAGTCTTTCCAGGTCTCAAACTCATCAAACGGGACACGGAGCAACTTGGCCGCATGGAACGCCACTATGGATCCGCCGCTCAGAAATGCAGCGCCTAGTGCCGCCTCAATGACATCGGCCATCGTCTTGTTGGAAAGCATGTGTTGTTGCTGACTGTCCCAAGGCTTGCCGTCGACAATAAAGTGAACCGGTCGCCAGTGCTTGCGGTGAAACGGCGTGCTGCTGATGTAACGATACAATTCCAGGTGTGCTGCATGCTTGAGGAGCGCAGAGTTGGAAATGATTCGGATACGACTAAGATGCAGCTGGCCTTCGTTCTTGACAGGGTTCAGAATAAAGAGGCGAATCGTACTTGAGAACTTGAGAAAAGAGTCTCCAAGCAATTCCAGACGCTCATAGTGATATTCCCGGTTGGCCGAGGAGGTGGTTAATGCCATCTGCAGTAAATCGATTCGAATATCCCTTAAGCCTACTCGCTCCTGAGCCTCCTGAACCAGAAGGAAAGAGTCCAAGTCAAACAAGGCCGATGGAATCACTTGCGATACTCGAAGGACACTGGCGCGGACCGAACTCTTCCGGCATGCCGAGAGTGGGACCAATGTTAAGGCCCCATCATCCTGCTCTCTTTCTTCGATCGGCGCCGGTTGCAGATGATTCCTCATTCGTTTCACTCTCTGCACTAGAAGAATAGTCTCATCCTCAGCACAGTCGAGTTTGAACTTCCACTTGAAGTAGTCGCCAAAGGTCGGCCCCAATGAAGTAGTGCCTCGTGCGCTATATGACTCAACTTCCATCTTGAACTTGTTGGAAGACATCTTGTCGGACATCCTGTAGCTCCGCAGAATGTCATGAACAAAGTAGTTGCCTGTATCGTCATTCTTAACCATCACGACAAGGTCCAAAACCGCGTCCTCTGAAAGTCGGTCGTCCAGAGGGGCAACCGCAGTACTCTGGCCCATCTGGACATCGTCCCAAGAGATCTTGATATCGCCAGCAGCCAAGGGAGCGACATAGTAGGGCATCCTGTCCGGCTCGCAGTCAAAGTCCTTTTTGCACATCCTTTGGAACAAGACGAGCGTGAACTGGCGCAGTAGGGCAATCTGGTCCTGGTTGAACTCGAGATGGGACGAGGTACGCATAATCACTTGCCTGGCCTTGCCCTTCACAAACACGTTGAGGCTGTGCTCCAAGAATGGCAGCGGCTGCTTGGTCAAAATGCACATTGTGCGGTATGAATGGCGATGGTAGTGGGCATCCTTTGCATAAGAGACAGTGCAGGCAAACAACGTCTGTGGTTGCACGATCGATAGGCCATGGTTCCAAAACAAGGGTGTGTTTCGAGGGTATGATTTGTTTTGGTTCGCCTTGGGTTGATTAGTCGATTCGCCTTCGTCATAGTTGTTCCTTACTTTCTTGATGACTGGATCCAGATGGTCGTTGATGGCACCCAACTTGTGCAGAGCCTCGCAGGCCTTGAATGCAGCAGATTTACGTGCCATGTCCATGGTCGATGTGCGATCGGATTGAAAATAGTGGACTGGTGCAGCAGGCGGCAAAGTGATATCACAAAGGAACCCCGAGGTGCCACTGGCGCTCACGTCGAATTCGGGTTTCCAGTCGCAATACTCGTCCGTAGAGAGTGAAGCACAGTACTTGTGAAGCAGAGGGACAGCTGAGCCCAGGGTCAACAACGCCTGGGTCGAGGGCACATGGTATTGCTGTTCTGGAGTCGATTTGTCCTGAATCTGATCGTCTTCTTCACCTGCAGGCTTGTTGGGCCTGTTGCTATACAACTCGCGCATACTCTGCTCGCCATACTGAATCTTTTCGAGCGACGCTTCTTCCTTGTGATTGTCGCGCTCCTGCATCATGATGTACCGCGAGTTCTTCTTCCGTGCTCTTCCTCGGGATTGCATATAGCTAGTTGTAGTCGTCACTGGGTCGAATCTAATGGTTTATCCATTCGGTAAAAATTTAAGTAAGTCCAATGAATCATTTTTGATTATCACACAACATCACAACTGCGCACATTACCTGATGACAATGTTACAGGGCTGAATATCGAGTCCCTCCTCCGCGACGCTGGTAGAAACGAGTAAGTTGAGCTCTTTGTTCCGGAACTTGGTGATGATAGCATCCTGCTCCTTTAGTGTCATATTCAACAAGGCGTGATTCCCTTCACTATGGCCGGCTAGGACTTCAACGCGGAGCAAATCGTGAAACTCTTCCAGCTCCTGCAGCAAGATGGTCAATGCAGCCGCGGTATCTCTACGCTGCACAAAGATGATCCCGCAGAATTCGTCCTTGAGGGCCTTTCTCGTGACTCTGAGGATCTGGATCAGCTTTTGGACCTTGGGTGTCATATTCTCGTCATTGCAGATGGGAGGAAGAAAAGACATATCTTTCATGATCCTGTGCACTGTCGCCAAATGTTCTGAGGAAGTTGTCGACTTTGTTATTGTTCTCAGGTTTCTGACTGCAAGGTCCCAGATATGGTCCACACACCATGGTCCGAGTTGTGAGAGGTTCGTGCTGACATCATTGAGCGTCTGCAGTAGTTTGGGTTCAAATCCGCAGGCTCTGCGCATGCGTAAAGTCAATCTCGTTGGATTGTACTTGGGCGGGGGGTTGTATAGAGCAACGATCTGCATCGGCTTCTCCACGAATTCTTCCAACTGATGCGGCTTCACATAAAACACTTTGCTGTCCAAGACGCGCTCTAGATCACTATTGGGATCAAAGTAATAGTTGTAGAGGAATGTCAGTATGCGGACAAACCAATGACTCTCTCCAGTGGAGTGTGCATGTCCTTTACCTGGCAGATTGATCCATCTTGGAGCCTATGTCAGATGTTGGGGACGCAGTCATGCCAAAAACCCTTGGCTTCTGTGCAAGAGACAGTGCGCGTTTGTTGTGATAAAACTCGTTCATAATAAAGCAGAACGGGTGATCCTTGCGTGCATGGTGACACTCGTCAAAGACCAAGAGGTTGATCTATGCATGTCAATACAAGTTGAACGTGAGCGAGACTGAATTGACTGAAATAGCATCAAGAACTGGACCATCCAAGTTACCCTGTGCATATGCCAGTATCCGTGGCGAAGGACATCGAGCAGGATCTGAGCTGTCAAGACAACGACATATGTCGACTCAGAGATGTCGTCCCAAAGAGTCTCTTCCAGCTTTTTTGTCTTGCTAGCTCCACAAAGTTCGACCACTTCTGCGCGACTTTGAGCCCGGATCACGCCGGCCTGCTGCTTCACCAGAGGCACATTATTGACGACGAAAATGCAGAGTTTGCGCTAGTGGGGCACAATATATTTAAACGTTCCGTTAGCAGAGCAAACCACAAACACGTGTCGTAGCTGAAGACGAGACGTTGGGCGTACCTCTGTGGGTGTCTTGTTGGCCTCCTTCTCCCTACGAATCATCTCCTTTATTAGCATGGCCGCTACCAAGGTCTTTCCACTTCCAGTGTCCATCACAGCAATAAGGTTCTCGTTGAGCGCCTTCTCGTAAATTTCGATCTGGTACGACCGCGGGATGAGCTCTGGTTCTTCCTGTGCCTTTGGCGTATCCACGCCTGGTGAATTCGATGTTGGTGATACATCAGGAGTAAGTAACATAGGTTTTGGGACATTGATGAGTGGTATTTGCTCAAGTGCCGTTGGTGGTATGGGAATAAGAGTGGAAGTCGCGTTGGTTGGTTTCAAAGGTGGTGGTACGCTCGTTGGTGGAGATATTGTGTCTAGGCTGACAGGCGGAGCAATTACTGACAAAGGTGTCTCAAGGATCGAGTGAACTGAATCCAGAACGAAAAGTGGCCTTCTTGGCTCCTCTTTGCTGAGGGGGATGGGCACTCCGAGTATCACTGTCGACGGTGTCGCTGGCGAAGGGGCTGGTGTAGGCTGGAGAATAGGTGCCGTTAGATTGGGGATGGGATCGAGCAAAAGGAGATGGCCGCTGGCAGGGCGGTCCGACTCCAAGAAATCCAAGGGACCATCGAGCAGGGACAAGGAGAAGGCACTGGATGGTGGCGAGACCCGCTTTGGCGGGTATGAGGGCTCCTCGAAGAAGAGGAGGTCTTCGTTGCTCATTTACAGGCGACTGGGACAGAATTCGCTGAGGGGATGCATGAAAGGGTGATAATGTGGACGTTGAGGGTGAGAAAGGTGAGTGATGGATTGAGCAGACGAGACAATGGCTTTGGGAATACGACATCCACCATTCGACTGTCCTTCGATGCCTTTTGTTGGAAAGGGACCAAAGCGATGTGTGGAATTGGACCAAAGGGCAAAGGAAAGAAGGGGAAAAAGGAGGCTCAGCCACCAAATTTGTTTAAAGCGTCCATCAGAAATGCCATTTTAATAGTGTCTGGCTTATGGCTACCTCTGCTGGCAAACGCGGTTATATTCTTGGCCGCCATCAACGCACATCACAGCGGCTCAAAGACCCCGACTAGGTACTGGACAATACACCCACTCTCACGGCCGATCGTCAGAAACAGGTTGATCACATACAAGGCTAGCACAATCATCAGACTCTACACCACCACAACCGTGAGGAACGTATTCTGCCGTGTCGAAAAGAACCCCTTGCCCTGGATTGTGTTTAGCCATCAGCAAGAGTCGCAAAATGCTTCGCCAATCTTTGGAAACATGCTATGCTGTATTGGGGTATCAAAAGTTCACTAGGTTGTATTTAGGGCTTGTAGGAAGGAGGCTCTGCTTCGCCAGGTACAGCCACTATTACGGAGGGGTTGGGCTGTGATGAGGATGAACCCGCACTATGCTCCTCTGCAATCACAGGTCGGAGGTGTTCTGGTTGATGGGTCATGTCCACAAGGTGGAACTCGTTGGTAGGCTTTCTGTAGGAGTACTTTGGCAACTCTTCTTCTGGATCTACGGGGGCGCCGGCAGCTCTCTCAGGAGTAGCGATAGGACTCTCCCCACCGTGAAGCGACAGGTCTGGCTGGTACTGCAACGAACGTTCGGGCTGGATATGAGCGCTAGCGATCTTCCACTGTGAGATCGAGTCCTGGTACTGCGAGTCCGTGTCGCGCTTGTAGGTGAGGATCGCCTCGACCAGCAATAGTCCCGCCGCTGCAAACCCTGCGATGCAAACACTGTAATCGATCCAACACCTAGGGACATTGCCTCCAACTGCGAATTCAGTGTTGTGGCATCCGCCCATGTCATTGATGCGGCGAAAGAGGTTGTTGCTGGTGATGACACAGTTGACAACGAAGATCCAGGCCAGGGTCGCCCTGAAGATGGTGTTGTACTCGTATTTGCCAAAAATGCTAAGAAAGAGACCAAAAGCCAGGAAGATGTATACAGCGAGCAGCCCAGAGTCACCAAAGGAATAGCTCTGTGTGGAGTTGACGGACGGGTAGTTTATCTTTCCGTAGATAATGGCGATTGCGCTGGCCAGGACAGTCAGCAGGATGAGGGCTCTAAGTGGCACAACCAGGCGGTATATCATGGCCATTACGAGGTATATATAAGATGGAGTTAAGATTGTATGTAGTGGATGAAGTAGGGGTGGAGAAAAGACAAAGAAAGGAGACACCCATCTTATACATTTCGTATTTGGCGTTTGTCCACTTGACTGTCTTCCTTTCTCGCACAAACACGCCGTCTATTTTGAGCCACTGAGAGAGCACACACAAGCACACAGTACACACAAACACACACCCTCCTGGACTTTTTGTTGTCCCACCAGGTTTTCCTCTTGGCAGTCGACTTTTATGCTGCTGTCCATTGGGAGAGGAAAGGAGGGAAGGGAAGGGGAAGGGTCTATTTTTCGCACCACAGTGGCGGTGCTTCTTTTTTGCGTTTCTGGAAAAGAGAAAGAGAAACAAAGACACGCGCAACGGCCACATCCAATTCACCCGTCTCCTTCGAATCCATGAGCACACGGGTGAGCCATCATTTCGTCATTGCTGTGAGCAGCGAGGGAGGGCCATGAGGGCCTATCCTTTACACGTACTTGGAGCAACGACCAGGACAAGGGGTATGGACAAGTAATGGTCGACAATATGCTGATCGAATATCTTTCAGCCATGCAAGAGACACACACGAAAGAGAGAGAGAGAGAGAGAGAGAGAGAGAGAGAAGAAAGAAAAAGCCGGTTTTGCGACATACATTCACTCTCTCGCGAAACAGCGCTTGGATTCACCGTTTCTTCCCTCTCGACCATTCTCCCGGTTCTTCCATCCACTCTCTCACTCACCCTCACCTCACCCTCATCCATACACTCATCATCCACCCCTCCCCTTTCCCCTTCTGTGATCGAGAAACTGCACACGGATACATGCAACCCTACTGCGACTTATAGCTCACGCATCGACGTGTTTCCTGCCTTTCCCTTCTTTCCTTTTTCCCTCGACTTGTTTGTGGTCGCATGTCCACTCTGTTCGACTGTTCGATTTGTTTTGCCTTCATTATCTTTGCCTTGTTCACTCACCCAAACATGTAAACATGCAAACACACAACAATAAACGAGAAAAGGAGAAATGCGGGAGAAAATAAAAACCCAATGGTCCAATAGTCGAAGATTACAGGGCTTATCTCTCGAGTTGAGCGATTGACAGGGGTAGATGGCGCTTTCTTCCTGCTTTATTTTTATGGGCTGTTGGCTATCTGGTTGGGTGACGTGGCTACTTGAACGAACTGAAAGAGTGGTATTTTACATGGCGGAAAGAAGAGATGAGATGATATGATACAATGTTGAAAATAAAGATGGATCGAGAAAAGAGTATGGCGGATGTCAACGGAGGAAGAATGATCTACGGAGTGTAGGAGGGCGGCTCTGTAGTGGGTATCGAAGAGGGTGGAGAGGGGGTTGTGTTCGTTGTCGCATCGGATCGATCCACGGTCGCTTCTCGTGGGACCCAGTCGAGGCGCTCCGAGGGATGGAGGGCATCCTCCGCAGCCACTTCGCCATCCTGGTTGGCCATGTCAATGATCACGGCCGCATTGGCTGGCTTGTGGCGCTGATACCGGGGCAACTCATCGTTTCGGCTGCTCCTAGTAAGATAGAGCCGGCGCAGGGATACTGGTCCAGATTCCACCACCCTGGCTTCCGTGGGGGCTGTTAGTTCAATTTCGACAACGCGGGGCTGGTACAGATAGACACCCGTGGGCTGGGCGCTGGCTTCGTACGCAGCATTGTAGTCTGGTAGCGAAAAGTCCGTGTGCCAGGCAAAGAACGCCTCGAAGACAACCAAGACTGCCATGAAGGCATGGATCCCGGCAACGAACCACATCAAAAAGAGCTGGGCGTCGCCGCCCACAAGACCCTTGAACACCATGGTCGAGAACAGTAGCAGGAGGACAACAAAGAGGGCCGACACAAAAGTCCACTTGCGCGTTGGCTTCAATGAGCTCTTGAGTGACCAAAAGAGGATGATGCCGACATCCAGGGCCACCTGCATCACGAGAATTATCCTTGAGGAGGCCCATGACGGTGCATCGGTGAAGGATTTTCCATTCAGGAAGCTGAATGAGGCGACCATGAGAAGGATATTGGTGATGGTGAGTGAAGCGATCGTATTCTGCACCCGCCTCAGGACGTTCGCCTTGAAGATGAAGGGCTTCATTCGAAAAAGGTCTTTGTGGAAGAGGAAGGGGACGAGAGGGAAGGGGATAAGGACTGGTCAGCCCAGAGTGAGAAGAAAAGAAAGTGATTTGAAGGAAAGAACGAAACGATCGAAAAAGCTGCTTTGTACGATGACTGATGACAAACACCATCCCGCACAATTGTACAGAGCATCGATGGTGTCCCATGAAAAATAGGGCCAGTTGGCATGTGCCCCTCTCTTCTATGCCTCTATGCCGACATTCGGCTGTTGTGTTGTTTAATTGATGGCAGGCTTTGCTTTTTGTATTGTTTTCACCCGAAGAGGGACAACAAAACAACAAAGAGGAAGGAGGAGATGGAAAAAGGTGAAGAAGGGAGCAGAACTGCAGGCACAGTCGACGGCGTATAAAAAAAATGGAGATATACCATGCGACGCAATTGAGCAAAGGAAGGGCACGAGTGCATCTGCGCTCAGAGCGCTTTGACCGTTTTTTTTTTCTGAGAGTGAGAACGAGACATGGCGCAACAGAGGCCTGCCATCCATGCGCACTTTGGCTACAAACTGGTGACATAAGAGTGATTTTGTGTCCGTAATAAAGTTAGTCTGCAATCGCCAATGACGCAACAAACGCTGGAAAAAGGAGAAAAGAGCCTACTCTTCCATTGACGGACACCTTTAAAGTTGAGCAGGATCATTGAAGAGACCGGCTCGGAAAAAGTTGTCCCTGGTGCCCATGAGCAGAGACAGATGTCCGAAGGGTTCTTTGTAAGTACTCAACGGACAGTGTTCAATCATTATGGATTTATTTTTGTCCTTCTCTCTGTCTTCCTCGTACTGGGTTCCTCTTCGTCTTCGTTTTTTTCTTTGCTTTCTTTGTCTTCGCAGAAGAAACCTTAAACGAGGTCCATCGACCTTAACATTAACAGAACTAACGCTCTCCCGTTTGCATCTCATCTTGCTTTTTTTGTCCACGGATACCATGTTAATAGTACCGTACAGCGCGCCCAACAACAAAAAAAAACCTCCTCACTTTGATGGATGGCATCACGCCCATGAGCTCAGGGGCCGTGTTTTAGATCTGTTTGAATTACATATTACATAGTAACCGAACTATTGCTTTCTAGCTCTACATGATTATGGTGCCATAGCCTCGTATTTGGGCACCCCACTGATGTATGGAGGCAGCTGGTTCTCGTCCAGAGCTCGCTGTTGGCGCTCCATATTCGAATGCACCATAATTGTCTCCAGTGCCCGTGCCGACACTTCTGCGTTTTGCTCTGCCTTCATCCGGTTTCTGTCAGCTTTGATCGAATGGGCAGCCTCGAACGGGAGGAGGACAATCACCAGAATCGACATAATCGAGATGACGGCCTGGGACCACGGGTGCGGATCTGCAGAGTGGATGAGCTGGACAGCCACCAGGCCAGAGTGGATGGCCATCAGGACGCCTGGGGCTACGAGCCAGAGGGCTCGAGGGAGGCTGAATTGGTGCGAGCGAGAGCGAGTCAGTGCGTAGAGGATTGTGAGTGCACTGGCGATGGCCTGTGGCGCGGCTATGATGCGGAAGATTCTATGGTCGGGATGGAGAGAGGCGCATGTAATGACGATGATGACGATGATGGCAACGGAGAGGATGATCATGAGCCACTGGGCCAGCACACTCTCAATGGCAGAACGAGCTGGCCTGAGGGCGTAAAGGCGCAACATGAGGAGAATAAGGCTGATTTGTTGTTTTGGTTTCGGAGAAGGGAGCGTGGGGATGCGCGTGCAGGAAAATGCAGGGGCAGGAACGGGGACAAGGACAAAGAAATGGGCGAAGTCGAGAGAGAGAGAGAGAAAAAGTATATATATGTGTGTGTTGTCTACTTGTGCGTTAATATGGCAATGGTGTGTGAGAGCCAGGATCGACTTGGAGAGTGTGGGAGTAGGTAGGTATGTAGGAGGTGGGAGGTGGGCTTTTGTATTGTTTTTTATTTTGATTTGGGTTGGGATGGGATCTGGATCCGACGGGCCCTATATATATTTGCGCGCGACAGACACACAGCGTGCAAGTGCTGTGAGGCGTGCTCACACAAAAAAGTCTAGGAGTGGTGAAGCGGAAACAAGGTGAGACCCGTCTGGAGTCGACATTCGAGTACTTCTGCTGAGATGGACGCTGCTATGTACGTATCATGTAAAGGACGACTCCTTCCATTTGGAAGGGAGAAAAGGGGTCGACCCTTCGCTTGCTCTTGACATCGAAATAAGGTTGTCCTTTGCTTTTGTTCAAAGAACATAGGCGCAATAGGACGGTGGGACAGAGGATGTGCTAATCAGCACGAAGGCCAAGTGACCAAGCTTCTCCAAGGAAAACATCCACACAAAGGGCTTGTCAACGTCAATGGACAGGAGAGCAAGCGGGCCGCATGGTGGTCATGGTGGCTATGGCATTCGTGGACTGTCTTGCATTGTCCAGTGTCCAGATCTCTTGTTCACCACAGTGCCATAATAGCTAATAGATAATACTGCAACCCTTGCCTTGTTCCCATCATGTTCCCGTCCTTTCTTTTTTTCGGGGCTGTGGTTCTATTTCTGTCTACACTGATCTAATACCGGGGGAGTCAGAATAGTGGCCTCTGGAGACGCCTAGGTAGTGATCCCAGGAATATCTCATACATATCCAACTCAGTTCGTCATCGATTTACTGTACACTTGTTTAATGGGAATAGAGTTTGTCGTGTTGTGTCCTGTTGTCACCATCACAATGTAGAGTAAGCCAATAATGTACAGGTTTATTTTTGTAGTGTGGGCGTCGTCTAAGTCATGGCGCCTGTGGCATGATTGGCATCTGGCCTACCAACGCCGGCTCCAGAGTCATGAACGTATCCTGAGGATCTGTAATCACGCTTCTCTGGATCCAGAGAGAGTTGATCAGGTGTTGACTTATCCTTCTTGGTAAGCTCGCCTGCCATGTACGCCATACCGATCTCAAAAAGGACCAGGCTCACCCAGAAATACACCATGGCTGGGCGGATATGATTGACCTGGCAGTACACCAATGCACTTTGATTGTCGCCATAGGACTCTTCGACCGAGCACCAGTGGGCCGTGGCATTCCTGTTGTTGTTGTTCCCTTGGCCATGACTCCTGTTGGTCCTTGCCGCCGCCAAGCTTTTGGGCTCTTGATCTGGATCTGTGGAGATACTTCTGCTAGAGTAGGTATTGGCGGAGTTGATCATCAAGGTTGTCGGCGACACGGTAGGCGAAGGAAGTATCGTACTAGAGGGTGTGACCAACGTTGGCGACAGTAATGGCGGTCTTCCTCTTCCGATCCATGCTGGTTTCTCCTTGTGCTGCCACGTGTCCCTGGGAAGGTATCCCATCGGTGGTTTACGCCCACTTGCTGGCCAGTATAACGCCAGAGCTGCAAGACCGAGTCCGAAAAAGATACGGAGTCCGACAAAGCCGTAGAACCACCGTTGTTTCTTCTTTTTCTTATCGTCCTGGGTATATTGCTCAGCCTCTTGGATATCTGCGTTGTTGAGGCTTGGTTTCTTCAAGGATAAAGGCGAGGATGATCGTGAGGATGACGATGATATTGTTGCTTGAGGTTGTGGGTGTGGTGGAGATGGAGGTGGGGGTGGAGAGGGCGAGGGTGTGTGCGCCATGGTGATAGTGATAATTGGGACCCGAATTGGTTGTTCGTGATTGTCCGGGTATAGATGAGACGAGATCTGGATATCAGGGTCAAGGCCTAGGCCTTGTTGGCCTTGTACTCCGTCTGCCCTTTGCTTCCCCTGTTTCCGTGAACTCCTTGGCTCATGATAACGGTCTTGGATGTCTGAACTGCTTTCGCCTCTTCTCCTCCGTTGCCTTGAGCTACTCCTGGAACGATGGCCTAGACTGGTCTCCGAGATGTTGGCTTGGATGTCCTGCTCCTCTTCCAGTGGTACGTCCTCGTTTGGGAGGTCGTATTGTCGGCTAAAACAGTACCGCATCGGGTAAATTAAAAGGACGAGGAAAAAGACCATGGCCAGGACGTCGGGGCAGAGGAGGAGGGCAGCCTGGGTCGAGACCTCGCTCATGTCGAGGTTCATGACCTTGACCTCGAACGAGAGCGTGATGGCATCGAGGATGAGGGTCACGAAGGCGAGGATCAGAACAAGTAGGCGGAGGTAGCGGGCGATTTTTTTATATGGAAGTGATCGTAATTTTGCAGCAAAGGTAGAACAAGATCTGCTGTTGTGAGGGGAGGGTTGTTGTGAGGAGGGTTGGCAGTGTGGGTCGTTATTAGTGGTGGAAGAGGAGGAGGTCGTTGAGGAGGACGTTGGCTTGACTGTGGGTGAGGGTCTAGTTGTGGGTGAGGGTCTAGTTGTGGGTGAGGGTCTAGTTGTGGTAGGAGCAGGGGTGGTAGGGAGAGTGGAGGGGTTGGTGTCGACGGGTAATGGTCTCATGGGTGGCACATAGCGTCGGTTGTTGTTGTTGAGAGTGAGGATGACGGAGGGAGTGGAAGAAGAAACAAAGAAAGAAAGAAAGAGAAGAGAAAAGAGGAAGAAAGAAACAGAAAAAGAAGCAAAGAGACAACAAAGCCAAAGGACAGATACAGCACCCACAAATATTCAATGGCCGAAAATGGAAGAGAGGGAAAGTGAATATGTGTGTGTCGTCACTATGGAAAAACAAGATATGGTTTGTTCTTTGGGTCGATGAAGAAAAAGAGTGCTCAAACAATAAGCAGGTTGGAGTTGAAGAGAGAGAGAGAGAGACGGGGTCGACCGAGAGAAAACAGAGAAAGTGAGCTGAGAGCAGATGTCCATTTTATAATCTACCAGGTCCATCCCTGGTTTTTCACCCAGACACGCACACAGATCAGTTTGTTTATCCTAGTTGCTTGCTCGCCCAAGGGACGTGTAAATATCCATTTTCTTGCAAGTACAACCAAGCGGAGGGTGAGGGTGAGTGGCGATATAAAGAATCATGAGAACTTTCTATGTCAAAGTTACCGACCGATGGACCAATTGGTTTGTTCCATGCCCACATACCACGCCCACATACCACGCCTGGAGCACCCCGTTTGCTTTCATGGACACAAGGGGTATGGAAGACCTACCCACCACACCCACAAGAAAAGAAAATGCCATGCCATTTCTCTGTTGTCAATTGCTCAACAACGTTGATCCGCTCAAATAGTAAATTCCTGGACGACCATTGCGTCAAAAATCCCACGGCTCTCTAGACTATGGAATATCGACCATTACTTTTTTCCGATCGAATACGACAAATGCTATGGTACTTCTTGGCTTATGTCGGAAAATCATTTCTGGTACAACCAACCCGCATGAATGCTCTAAAAAAATACATTGTGTTTTCTTCAGATCGATCAAAACCCGCGCTTCGCTCTTTCTAATGTTTATCTAGTCGAACACAGATGGGTCCGCCCAGTCTGGCATATCCACCTCAAACTTCCAGTCAGGGCCTTGATAGCGGATAGCACGCAGCCAGATCTTCATCTCCTTGGGATTGGGTATATTGTCGCCACGCTCTTCTTCCTCACACTTGTGACAGGGAGTACTACTCGAAAGGTAATAAGGCATGTACGGTTGCGATTCTGGTGGAATGTCTGCAGGGTAAAACCGTGTTTCTCCATTCGACGTGCCATTGGGGTTCTTGTTCGCCCACTGCTCTTGGTACATGGGATTGTACAGTTTGTCGTTGACAATAGGGTGCTTCAGGTGTGCGACATGGAGCCGAATCTGATGTTGGCGACCTGTCGCCAAGTGGCCTAGGGTAAAAGAGCGAATGGTTTAGCTGCTTATCCAATGACCATCAAGTAACGATGCTGATGGCCAACACAAACAAACAGAGAGACGCGATATTAACAAAACGTACAAGTGACGAGACTAGTGTCCGATACGGGGTCGTACCAAACACGCTCAAATCGCGACTCGGAGGGCTTGCCTGCAGGATCCACACTGACCTTACCCGCGGTCTGAAGAATGGGCTCCTTGACAACGAGGGGTTCACTGGGGAACTCTCCGACAACGCGACAGAGATATTCCTTCTGAACGAGCGTGTCCATTTCCGAGTCAGAGGGCTGAAACCTTTGGCGGATGGTCGGGTCAGAGACATTGGCAAAAATAACAACGCCCGAAGTGACCGCATCGAGCCGGTTGATAGCTGAATAGCCGAATAATAATAACAAGAATAAAAAAAAGTACGTTTGGGCGTAAGACGCTTGACTTCGATTGCATTTCACTAAAAAAAAAAACACCGACATATGCAACTCACCGTGCATGTAGCTTGGGATATCGTGATCTCGCCGGAGAATCTCCAGGGCCGTATTGTAAAAGTTGAGCTCGTTTGGATGGACTGTTATCCCGTGCGGTTTGTCAAAGGCGAGGTAGTCCTTGGTCTGCTTAATGATCTTGATCGGCGTGTCGGGTATAGCTGGCTCGTGCCGATGACAGTTCCTGGACCGCAGGCTCTCGCCACCTTTGAGCACATAGTCTGGAGATACCACAGCTTCGTTGACCAGGACATCTCCCCGACTCATAGCCTGAATCTGTTTTTGAGGGTAAAAGTGCGTGAGTATTATGAGTACGGGCCACACAGATCAACATGAAATCTAAGCTTGCTTATTATATGGCTCGCATTACAATCATGCTCTCAGTGCACCTCCTGGGCATTTCTGAAGCAAAGACTTGTGGCACTGTGCGGTTGATCCAGCGCTGCTTGACATGAGCGAGGTAAGTTTGTCGATATGGCTTGACTCTGCGTAGACCTCCTTCAAAGTAGTACTCAGGGTTGTCCATTTCGACAGGAGGTGGGGCTCTTTTCCCATGACGCACTTTGGCTATTTGTGCTTGGACTCCCTTGGCCATGGCCACCTTGACCACTTTGGGCGACATTGTTCGTGATGCCAGTGAGATCAGTGTGGGGAACATCATTCACTCTTTTTCGAACTCGACTCCATTCGCCACCATCTTTTTCTGGGTTTGCCACAAAACACGCTGCTTCACAGTCACATTTTAGTTTTGGTCAAGTCAACCTTCACCGTGCCTTGCTTCTTCACTTCACACCATCTCCTACTCCATTCACGCCACCATCGACTATTGGACACCTCAACGGGAAAAATGACGCGGAGGACCACCCCCGAGACTTCGCTCCCTTACCCAGAACAGACGCTGAGCACAATGGACATTATTCTTCCCTGTCCTGCCAACTCACACCACACCGCGGTCGTTCAGGTGTTTGGTCTCGCCTCGTCAGAACATCGCCACCAACGCTTTTTCGATGCATCCTCAACATCGACTTCATCGTCGCCATCACAAAAACTCCTCAGGAATGATTCAAGGAATGAATTGAGACGGCGAGATGCTTTGCGTGAGGAAATTGCATGGGGTTTTGTACCTGTCGCATTTCGTCCAAGCCCTGATAAGCTCGACTCCGGGAGATCGCCCCGGCCTACAGCTGCTGACCTCGTTGGGGTTTCCAGCACATCCCTTCAGGTGCTTATTGTCATCTAAGTTTATGTGAAATTCTTGACACCATCACGACGTTGTAGTTAATAGACGTGTTTTATCATGTAGGCTTCCTCGAGACCATCGTCGGAATCTCCAGGTATCTCGTCCACAACTTCGCCAGTGGTAAGAGATATCATGCGCAGCATAAATGATCGATTTCGATCAAGGTACTAACTTTGTTGTCTTTTCCTTGTTCTTTTATTTAGGGTGGTTGGACAACACCCGCACCTTCTAGGAAGCGACAATCTTCGTACTCGTCCCCGAATGACGACGCCAGAGCCTCGATCAAGCGCCAGGTCGTGAGCAGGACTCCATATTCGAAGCGCCACCAAGTCGACGACGATGACAACCCGTTCAGCGTACAAAGTGACGGTCACCCACCAAACATGTCCGACCTCTTCTTCAGACCATACAAGAGTCAGAGTCAGCAGATCGGAAGGGACGCCTCTCTCATGGATCCATCGTCGCCTGGGTCGAGGCACCGAACAACATGGGAGAGGAACCCAACCAGCCCTGCGTCCACATTATCGCCATCCACGCCTAGTCGCCGAACGCGAAACGCATCTGAAGGTGTCGCACACTATCTTTCCAGGACCGATGGAGGCCAACCAACAAGGGCTTCTAGATCTTCTGAATCCTTCCTTGCACACGGTCGCGCAACTACTGAAGCACCAGAATCGCTTCTCTACGAAAGGAACCTTTTGCATACCGACATTGACAACTGCCACAATACTCCTACAAGGGCAAGAAGGACCTCACCCGCAGATTTTGATCCGACTCTTCCACTGAACAACTTCTCGCCAAACAAGAGCCCAAAGACATCCCGCCGCCTTTCGAAGGAGAAAAATATTTTGGACGGATCGCTTCAGGACGGATCGCTCCAGGACGGATCACTAGCGGAAGCGGACTGGGATTTATTGGAGACACCCAAGAAGAGTGTGACTATGGGCCCACTCAGTACAGGACGAAGACGCCAATATCCCCTTGTCAGATCATCCAGCTCTTGTGGTCGTATTGGCGAAGTTGACCCTCATTCAGCGACAACATCACCTGTCATGAGACGTGATCCGGGCTGGATACTCGATACCCCTAGCAAAGTTGGTCGGTCACCGGTCACCCCAAGAGCACTTTCAGTCCCATCCGACATCAACGAGTGGATGGCAGATTTCGAAACGCCTCCACGCAAAGCGACAGAAAACAAGCCTCACAACATCCGCGATCGCCTGTTTGGCTTCCTGCCCAAGGTCATGGAGCCTGTTCCTCAAACCTCTTCTCAAGAAGGTTCCTTCTATTCCGCCCAATCATCCATCGTAGGAGAGGACGACGATCATGAGAATGGTCAAAATGTCACGGGCGACCAAGGAGATCAAGGAAACGAAAGGGGCGACGCAGTAGGAGACATAGCAAGAAAGCACGGTCCAGGAGCGTCTTCTGCAAGGAATCCCTCTTCACAGGACTATGCAAAAGAAGTCGAAACACCCTTCCGGTCTCAAGATGCAGCAAGTCCTTTGGTTCAGGATATGTTTCCAACACAACTCAGCCCAATCATCTCCGTCGAATCCTCAAATGCAAGGGAAGAAGTTCAGAACTCAGAGGATATGTTTGCAGAGATTACTAGCTCAGCCATTCACCGTGCTTTCGGAAAATCGGAAAGTGTTTCCCAAAATGGTGACAAGTCGCAGGGGAAGTCTGCATCTCAAAGGCTGTCAAGGACTTCTGGAGATGTTTCGATGCACCACATCAACTCGGAAGACATGGAGGGGCTTTTAGAACCCTGGACCCTGTCATCTCATGGTTCGAGCCGATCTGTTGGCACACATGTTAAACACCAATTTGACCAAGGGCTTGAGGATGCGTATGAAGACGACTTTGCAGATCTAGATGGCGACAATTTCGACCTTCACGCATTTACGCAATCACCGGTCAAGTCAAGGACAAGTGCTCATGGCAGGCCGGTTACTCCTGTCAATGAAAACCTCGAAAACAACAAGGATCAGGAAAGCTTCAGGGACGATAGCGTGGCCCAAGTTCCCGACTTCATCTTTAAGCCCGCAACCGTTTCGAATAGTGCCGCAGCCAAGTGGGCTAAACTTTTTCAGGATGAGGACGACGACTACGACGTAATGAGCACAAATGGCACAAGTGGACCACTGCCAGGGTTTGGTAAATTCCAAGCACCGAGCTTTAGGCGGCCTTCGCCCAAGCAGAGCGACGAAAGCTCGTACGTCAACGGGGACAAGAATCCGTCACCGAGAGCTCCATTGGGACTCACGGACGAAATTCACGATGTCGTTCCACCAAAATTCCAAGGATTTGGGCGGTTTCGAGGCAACAATACCTTTGAGCCCATGGGTGCAATCTCGAAAGAAGCGCAGGAGCGAGCAGCACGACTCTTTGATGACAAAGACGATGGCGACGACCTTAGCCACTTCCACACAAACCCATCTGAGTCTCCAAAGAGTCCTCTCCCGGGATTCACAACCGGACATATGAAGCCTGTCGTACCAGTTTCCCGAGAAAAGATGGAGAAATTTTCCAAATTCTTTGACGACGATGTCGAAGCGAACGATCGCTCAGAGCCTTTGAAGCCACCTCCGAGCTTTGGAGGATTTTCTATCGCCAGTGGCAAGTCGCTACCAAAGATCTCCGAGAGTGCCTTCAGCAAGGCAGCCAACATGCTGGAGATAAACGAAGTCCCAGAAGTGTCTGTTTCGAGACCAGGGCATGACTCTTTTGTGGGATTCTCTACTGTCAAAAATAACGGCAAATCATTTGTGCCAATCACTATCTCCAAGGCTGCCCGGGAGCGAGCCCTTAGTGTTCTGGAGATGGAGGAGCCAATCTCAAAGCCCGACCCCTCCGGCTCATTGCGCGGCAAGATTTCGCTCAACTTCAATAATCGACCTTCTGCTCCCATCTTGGCCTCCTCACGAAATGAAGGCACTCCTTCTGTTGCTGCTACCTCGGCGCTCCCACTTCCTGTTCTGCCCTCACCTCCTGTTCTCTCTAGCCATATGAACAATTTGAAGAACAAGTCGCTTCGATCGTCATCAAAGATGGCCACCGCCCTGCCAGGAGCCCTCAAGCCCTTGTCTCGGTCGACGCAGTTCAAACCGCCGCTGATGACCAACAACGTAGGACACAACCACCAAAGCATCGCCATCACAAACGATAAAACTAACGCATCGTCGAAACCTTTTGGAGGTCTCGTGGGACGCAAGCAGATCGGCAAAAGGGCGCTGCATCCAAACGCTCGACCTACATTTGTGAACCCACCTCAAGTGCAAGTAGCCAAAGCGCCCATGCAGTATCGATCGCTGTTTAATATGGAAGGTAGCCAAAAGCGCCATCGAAGGAACATACTTTGTATTGCATTGTGGATGCTTTCTAAAAAAACGACTCAACCCTTGTTTGTTTAGCTCCGGCAGTGCGAGAACCCATCAGCATGTTCGGCCCTCCTCAGAAACGGACTCCTCAAAAACTAGCCGACTTTGGACTGTAAGAATCCTCCACTTGTTTGCAACGCTATCTTTTTTACATGTAGGACAGGAATTGCTTCTAAAAAAATTCATATCTATTTGACATCTTAGACCTCAAGATATCATCAGTATGAGATTGGGAACTGCCAAAACGTTTCGCCTTGACGGATGGGGCGTGAATGAGGCTTTGAAGGGTCTTCTCGACAGAGGAGCCAGTGTAGATTTGCTTTCGGAATCATGGGTCCAGAATCACTTTGGACTCATTGTTTGGAAGTTGGCCTGCTACTGTCGATCATGGCCAGACCGGTTCAATTTGGACAGCTCGTTTACTCCAACAGCCGTATTGGACCAGCTCTGCTACCGGTATGAGCGCGAGATCAATCGAGCAGAGCGGTCGGCTCTGCGAAAGATTGTAGAAGGCGACGAGTCTGCCTCGCGGCACATGGTCCTCTGTATCGCTGCCGTCGATGATGCAACGCCGTCGGTTACAGTCACGGATGGATGGTACGTCATCCCTGCGACCCTGGACGTCCACCTGATCAAGGCTGTCCAGAGAGGTCGACTTGCGGTTGGAACGAAATTCCATGTCTGCCAAGCTTCGTTGCATGGTGCTGAAAATGGAGGTGTCGCAATTCTGGAACAGCCTGATGCAGTCTCAATCATCTTGCACGGCAACAACACTCGGCTGGCTCGTTGGGACGAGAAGATGGGTTTTCAGCGGACACCTATTCAGTGGACGTCACGGATAAGGAACATTTTGCCGGATGGAGGCATTGTCCCGGGACTTGACGTTGTACTGTTGCGCAAGTATCCTGTTGTTTACATGGAAAAACTCGAAAATGATATCAAGGTTCGACGATCGGGACGCGAAGAGTTGCGAGCACAGGAAGCTCATCGCTCCAAGTTGGAAAAGCGGCACGAAGAAATTGTGCAGGAGGTTGAAAAGGCGCTAATGCCTGGGGGACACGAAGAGTTTCTGGATCGCTCCGAGATGGAACGGGAAATCAGCGCGAGGACTTCAGATATGGTGGCTCAGATGCAGCGCAATGTTCAGGCCATGTTCTCGATCCGTGTTGGCAATTGTCGTGACGACGACAGCAATCGTCAAGAAGCGCTGATCACATTTTGGAATGCGGACCTGCCAGACCTGCAGGAAGGACAACGTATCAGAGTAGGTATTTTCTGTGTTCCGAACAACAAACATCTTATGATCGATCACATTCTTTATTTGGCTAACAACCGCTCCTTTTTGTTGGTTTGTAGTTGACATCGTTGAAGGCAACCAAACCAAGCCGCGATCTTGGATTTGAGGATATGATCCAACTCAATGGTACCCGCAACACCATCTCATGCCCCGCACCTGCCATGGAGCCCGACTCACTGCTCCTGACCGCCTACAAGCCTCGAGAGATCACCGCCTGCGCTGATGTTCAGCAGCTGCATGTCGGCGCTGAGGTTGACCTTGCTGTCATTGTGCTTGGTATGTCAGTCCTTGCGCTTGTTGAGAGGTACTCCTGGACCTTGATTTTAATTAAGCCATTTTTTTCTTTTTTCTTTTCTCTACAACAGCTGTGAGTGAGGCAGTTGTCGACTCCTTTAAGAAATACTTGATCGTCACGGATGCCTCGAGACGCCTCATTGTGGTTGAGTACCACCTGTCCATGTCCCCTTCAACAACAGCAAGTTCGCCACCATTCTGGATCAAAGTCATGTCCAAAGTCCTGCTGGCCAATGCACGGTACAAGATTCACGACCACAAGCTTGACGTGGAGGTTGTATCATGTCCTCTCAACTACACGCAGGCGATCATAACCTCTGGATCTTCCTACCAAGGATGGCCCTTGTACGCTCGGCGGACTTTTCATCAGCTGCAGGAACTCGGGGATAGCCGCGATGGACGACAGTCTGAAAATGACGCATCTTTAGTAGAGCTCATGAGCAGAGCGAACGCGATCCTGATGGGAATGCATCCATCTCTGTAGCATCAGCATCAGCATCAGTGACATATGGAGTTCGAGAACTTTTGCGGATTGTACTAGAAATAAAAAGCAATCAAAGTGTCCGTGCATGCGGACCGAACGCAAGGCAATACTTTTTGTTCGCTTCTGAAAGTAAAGTGAACATAGAAACACCACCTTTGCCAGCCATCGATTTCGATCGAAGAGTGAAGTGGAAGCCGAATTGTGGAGCAAGAACCCAAAAGTGCGTAAACGATGCCTCCAAGCCATTGATCAAAGAATGAATTCCACTATGGGTCACTCTTTTCGCACTTTTGCCCTTGCCGTTGCCCTTGCCGTTGCCCTTCTCCACAAAACCTGGTTTAAGCACATGCGATCGTGCGCACTGTTCGCCCGTGGGAAGTGTGCAGTGGCGTGACTGAACATCGGGCATTTATGTACAAGTATCAATCAGCGTTCTCGTTTTTTCTTTCTCTCTTTCTTTCATTTCTTTCTTCCACCTTCACCCATATCCATCATCGACATCCATCACCGACATCCATCACCTTCCTCGTCACTCCCTCTCAAGAAAACTATAACAACGTATGGGATACACAAAGACGTACAAGAATGGGTCTACACCCACGGTCTGCATCATAGGAGCAGGGTGAATACAAATTATACGATACATATCTCACGTTTCCAATATTTTGTTCACTTCCGGTAACTAACTCTCCAATTATATCTCCAGCTTCTCTGGCATCTGTGCTGCCATCCGTCTCGAGACTCAACTGAACCTGACCTCCTACGAGATCTTTGAACTCGAGCCCGAGCTCGGCGGCACCTGGTGGTCCAACACCTACCCGGGCGTGGGTTGCGACATCAGGTCCCACAACTATGCTTCTCCTTCGAGCCCAACTACGACTGGAGCTGCGTGTACGCCGGCGGTGCCGAGATCCTGCAGTACTTACGATCAGTGGCGCGCAAGTATCGTATTGACAACAAGATCCAGTTCCGCACACGGGTTGGTCGAGTAGAATGGCGGGCCGATTTGAAGAAATGGCGGATCGGAATTGAGAACCTGGAGACGGGGGAGAACACCGAGAAATATTTTGATCTGGTGTTCTCGGGGATGGGGCCGTTGAGAGTGCCTAAGATCCCCCAGGAGTTTGAAGGGTTTGAAGGGCCCAAGTGGCATACAGCACAGTGGAATCATGAGTTTGATTTGACGGGGAAAAGGGTTGCGGTTATTGGCAGTGGTGCAAGGTAAAAAGGAAAAAACGATAAGGAGCATGCATGCTTACATACCCGATTATTGACAATCATGCAAAAAAAAAAAAAAAAAAAAAAAAAAATTAGCATGCAGGTCCCTGATTGCTCACTTCAACATTTCACACGCTCACTCGCAAACAACAAAACCACATCTCTCTCTCTTTTTTTTAGTGCCATCCAGGTAGTCCCCGCGATCGTCGACAAGGTCAAGTCGCTCGAGTTTTACCAGCGGTCCGCCACATACATCATCCCGCGCAGCAACGGACGCTACAACGCCGTCTGGCGGTTCTTTTTCCGCCACATCCCCTTCTTCCACTGGATTTACTACAAGTACCTCTACACGGTGGCCGAGTTCACCCTCCACGCTTTCAGCACCAAGTGGCAGCACAAGCTCGTCCGCCTGTTCATGGTCTGGGGCACGTGGCTGGTTCGCCGCACCCAGATCAAGAACAAGCGCCTGCGCGCTCAGCTGACCCCACACTACGAGATGGGATGTCGCCGCATTGTTGTCTCCTCGGATTTCTACCCGGCTATGCAGCGGAGCAACGTCCACGTCCACACGACCGAGATTCAGTCCGTCAAGGGCAACACCATCACGCTCAAGGACGGGACCACCCAGGAGGTCGATGCCCTGATCCTTGCAACTGGGTTCAATGTCTTTGAATTGATGCCCGAAGGGCGCATTCTTGGCAAGGACGGCTGTGACGTGCTCAAGACGTGGGGCCAGGATCCCAAGACCTACTACGGGATAACGGGTGTCGAGACGCCCAACATGTTTTTCTTGCTGGGCCCAAATACGGCATTGGGGCACAACTCGGTGCTGTTTATGATCGAGACCCAGGTGGACTATGCGATCAAGACGATCTCGTTCATGATGCAGAATGAGCTGTCGTCGATCCAGGCGACGGGCAAGGCATGCCAGGACTTTGTCGATGAGGTGGAGGAGAAAATGAAAGGGATGGTGTGGTCGTCCAATTGCCTGTCGTGGTACAAGAACGACCAAGGCCGAGTCACGGCGCTGTGGTATGGAGATTGTAGCAGCTATGCGAAGAGGTTGAGGAAATTTAAGCCGGAACACTTTTTGGGGGTTAGAAAGGTCTGAAGATGCGGAAAGACAATCGTGGGGTTTGTCAAAGGACTCCTCCAGAATAAAATTTTCCAATGTTCAAAATCGAGCTCCAAGGTTGTATATGATGCATTTGCGCCTTGTCTTCAGAAACAAAAGCATCTTGCAGTGGGCGAAGCTGAACGAGGGGAGGGAAATATCAGAATGGGACAGGCAAGAACAAGGACAACTCTTCATTATATGCTCAAGACATCTTCCAAGGTGTGTGTGTAATATGTTTTATTTTGTTTTGGTATTTTGCTCTCTAAAACACTTTTAGAATCCACCAGAGACTCCTCCTCCAGAGATCTCGTCGGCCTCCTTTTGTTCGTCAGTAAGCTCTTCGTGATGTGCCTCCTCCTTGTGCTCGTGGTGCTCGGCCTCAGAATGAGCACCATCCTCGTATCCCTCGAGACGCATGTCGTTCAGGCCAAGGGACTCGTTCTGCTCAAAGGTGCGCTCGTACTCCTCAATGGTCATGGCGGGATCGGGCTCGGGAGCATACAAGTTCTGGAGGTAGCTGTTTCCAAGAGGGTCGTCCAAGATCAATGTGCACTTGATCTCAAGGGACATGACCTAGGAGATGTAAAGGTTGTTGTAGCGAAGGAATTTGTTAGTCACTTACATTTTGTTAAAGCAAAAACATTGGTCGTATTAAAAATAAAAAAAAGCACAAACATCCTACCTGCTCGAGCTTGTCCAAGAACTTTGTAAAGACACGGCGACGTTCAGGCTGGTCCTCGTTCTCGTGGGGGACCTTGCTGGAGAGTTCGTCGTGGACCTGGCGGAGCAAACCTTCAACGGTGGTGAAGCGACCACCCAGAGTACCCGAGTTCAACTCGAGATCAATTTCAGGAATCGACAATCCACAGGTCTCGGACTAGTGGGATAAAAGAAACACAAAAAAGGTTAACATCTCGAAAACTTTGAACGACAACGAAAACAAAAGCCCTTCATGCTCTTTACCTTGAGAATATCACGGCTCATATCTTCAGAATCCTCGATCTTGAGGATAATACGCTTTCCAAACTCACTGACAGGCCCGCCAGCCTTGACTTCGTTGCTCTTGTATCCACACTCGTCACAGGTGGTCGACATGATGATCATTTCCTTGAAGTGAGGGATGTCCAGAATATGCATCTTGGTGTCGCTGGGTGCATTGCAGGAAGAGCAATTAGCGGGGAAAGAAAGAACGTCGGGAAGCTCCTCGGTCTCACCAGCATCAAGCTTGGACTGGCGCTCCTTCTCGAGATCTTCCTCGGTCAAACCAGCCTCCCAAAGCTGTTGCTGAGCATGCTCGATCTTCTGGTCCTTGGCCATGGGGACAGGCTTGACTTCCTCTGCGACTTCGCCTTCCTCCTCCTCGGGCACAGAAAGACCCATAGCACGCTCCTGAGCGCGGGTTCTCAAGTAAACAGAAAGGTCGAGCTTGGCGTCCAGGTTGGGAGCATCCAGAGACTCGATGTACGAGTTTCCTGCAGGGTCATCCAGAATGACGGTGAAGGGGTGCTTATTGTCGATCAAATCCTGCAGCTTGTTGATAATGTCGTCAATCTGGTGGTACAATACCTCGTCCAAGTGCTATTGAGTTAAGAAAAATACAGGATGTTAGTATGAGTTGCGAATTAGCAACATTAATGTCTGATTGACTGCGGCCCATGCTTTTGTCAAGCTACGCCTCCAAGGACCAATTTCCAGTTGCGGAACAAAAAAATGGAACAAGAGGATGGATACCTTGCGGACAGGCTGGTCACCAGCCAAGTCATCAACGACAGTGGAGAGCAGGCCCTCGATGGTGGTGAGATGACCGCGCTGGGCAGGGATCTCAAAGTCGATTTCGGGAATCTTGACAACGGCAGTGTCTGTCTTGACGAGCTGGCGGTTCAAGTCGGCCTTAGTCGAGATCTTGCAGGTGTAAATAGCGCCTCCGACAGCGATGGCGTTGGCTTGCTGCAACTCGTTGGTTCTGTGGCCGCAATGGGGGCAGTCAAAGGCCATGATGATGACCTCGCGGAAGTGAGGCACGCGGGTCAGCAACAGACGAGTAGTTCCCTGGAAGGCGATTTTGTATCTTGGGTTAGTCTAGGGAGCGATATTATGTTATTGTCCGGACACAGTGATGAAACTTAAATGTCACTTACGTTCTCGTGGCAGTTCATACACAGCGACTCGATTTCAGTGACTTCCTGGTCGCCGTCAATGTCTTGGAAGAGCGGGCCGTCGGCCTTGTTGTCGAGCTTGGGCATCTCCTTCTTGTCAGTGAGGGATGCCTGAGCCAGTGGCTCGGTGATTCCCAGATCGGTTTTCTTTGTCTCGTCAGCCATTGTGTGAGTATTGATGGATGAGGGTGGATGGGGATGGGGTGGATGAATGCGGCTGGATGAAGAAGAACGTTGGTTGAAGTTCGGTGTTGATTGTTGGCGCGAGAAGGAAGGAAAAAAAAAAGAAGTTCGATCTGTGTGGCTTAGCCAACAAACCCCTTTGAGCACTGCGAAAGTATTTAAGTAGAAGATTTTTCCACTCTTTGATTGATCATCCTTCCCCATTCCTTCCACCACCTTCCTTCACCCTCTTTTCCATCCTGTTCTGTCGCTAGTTTCAGACATTGTAAGGTAATAACCAGCTTCAATCCAACCGATTCCATCCCCTTCCACACACAAACACAAAACACATCCGCACCCACGAAGGCCAATTTTCTGTATTGGCATTTGTACTTTCAATCGGATAAGATTAATCTCACATCTCGAATGTGAGGGGTTTTAGGACACCCAACTCTCTTAAACAAATACCAGGAGTGGGACCCGCCCTCTTCGGAGGGAGTGGGACCCAGGTGTGCTAGTATTTGTGCCAGGGATTGACATTTCTTCTCTTTACGATCCCTTCCCCCCAATGGATGAATGTGATCAGTGGCCACGAAACTAATTTTTGTTTGTTTGTCTGGTCACTTGTAACAGTTCGAATAGGTATCCGTATATTTCATGACCATTGGTGTTGCAAGAGAATATAGACAAAATAAACAGTGCTATTCAACAAACATCCTTGCTTCCTTGTGTACATGTATACCTTGTTTGCTTCTCAATAGGATTCGTACCATATGGCACGTACGAAATGCACGTGACTGTTTTGATTTTCCGCGACTCGCCACCATCCATCCATTCCTCAACTATTTTCCCTCCTTTCCTCTTCACCATCACCCATCACCCTTCAACCACATCAATCACCCTTCCTTCACTTACAGACACACGCACACATTCGTGGCGGTTTTATCTTTCCTTGTCCTCACATCCTTCTAGATAGGAACACAACAGACAACAAACAAGAGTGAGAGCGAGAGAGAGAGAGAGAGAGTGCACTCCTGCTTCTTTGTCCCTTGACAGTACACTCAACACACCTAATACCAATGAGCAGACACTCCAGCATATCTTCCTACTATCAGCCAAACTCACGACCAGAATCACCTGCTCCCTTCTCCTCGTCCACTTCCTCGTCTACGTCCTCAAATACACTCCAGCAGCAGCAGATATATCATCAACAACAGACCTATCTTCAACAACCACCACAGCACACTCAACTGTCTCAGCAACACCTACAACCGCAGCAGCATCAGCAGCAACAACAACAACAGCAGCAGCCAGCTGTGCCTCCAACCCAACCGAGGAATCAAAAGGCTGACCAGATCCTCCAGGTAAGGAGGAACAACACTCTTTTAGGGCTGAGCTATTCTGCTCTGTCACTTGTCCTATGGGTCGCTCACTTGCGTGTAGGCATGTGGCCTCCATGTGTGGACACGTATGTGTCCTGCCTGAATGCAGAACACTGACACTATTCATCCATCATATATTCTTCATTGCACAATCCTTGTAGAACTTTTATGTCAAGGTCATCCAGATAGTCATTCTGGCACGGGTGACTCATCCTGAGCCCCACGCTGGAGTCACCCTCAGAAAGGGCTCTCTGCGAGGGGTCCCGCTCATCAAGAAGACCAGCAAATGGGTAACGACTCACTCCATCCAGTCCATTCTGGACCTGTTGTAAGAATGCAATAATTACAATTTCATTAGCTAACTAACCACCTACGTTCTAATGGTACCTTGCTAATATAGTTCAACTTGGAGTTGGAGGACCTTGACATCTACAAGGAAGACGCAAAGTTCTGGAGGGCAACCGCGATCACAGAGTCACCGCCAACCATGCTAGTGGAGTTGATGTTGGACACCTCGGAACTCTCCCACAACCAAATGCTTGTGCTCGTCGACGAGAACAATCGCAAGAGCAGAGTCGACGTTGGATCCAGCATGGCATCTACGCCGGGACAGCCCAGGACTCGGAGGAATATCATTCTAGAGTCATGGTCCTTGACCCTGAGGTAATTCTTTTTGTTTTTATGCTACTGCTCAAGTGGTTGGATGTCCAGTTCTGTTTCCTGGGCTATGTATCGTGGGATGGTAGTTACGTAGCACATCTCACCCACTGGCAACAACTTTTCTTGTGCATGATATTGATTGACATGCTGTTCCTCCCTTCTTTTATGCGTTCTGATCTGATCGGCTCAGCAACACTCCACCTGATCCTGTCCCTGAGCCTCCTGTTGTCTACAAAAAGTCCATCATCTTTTTCCGATCCTTGTTTGCGTACATGCGCCTGTTGCCCGCATATCAACTATACCGCCGACTCCGCAAACAGAACCACTCGCTCAAGATCGGCTTCCGTGTCAGCCGTGGCCAGACCCCAGAGGACAGCATGCTGCAGGAGCCAGAGATTGGCATGGGTAAGTGTTCACCTGTCAGAGGGGGAAAAAAAATCGCAGTCTGTGGTGTCGACAGTCAGCTGGTCTTTTTTGAGCATAAGCTTCGTTTAGTGTGGCAGCGAGGGATTGGTGCATGGAATTGTATTTGCATGCATGTGAGTGCTTTCAAGCTGCTTTTTCTTTTGCGTGGTGTCATGGATACATGCACCAAATGAAAAGAGTATCAAAAATGGACCAACAACCAAGCACAACTTGTTCTGCGATGAGCAATTTTCTATGGTCTCGGTACAATTTGAGGGGACGATCCAGCAAACCAACACCCACACACTCGCACACACTCGCACAAAAGAACATTCGCCATAACTGGTCCTATTTGTTGTGTTCTCTATTGTGTGATTTCCTTCGTCTTGTGTATCCATTGCATAATTATCATCCATGGGCTTATTACCCCCCTTTTTCATATCATCTTCGGGCGTATTCTGCAGTTTGGTCTGACCATCATAACAATATAACAACGATACTGTCTTTTCCACCAGTAACTAGAGTAACTAACACGACTTTCGATATTCATTATTCTTGCGACAATAGAGGTACCTCTAATCGAAGGCGAAACACGGCCCATGATCTCAGAGTATCGCTTTGGACAAGTCGAGACCCCTGTCGGGTACGGTAGCATCTCGTTTGTTGTTGTGTTGTTAGTTGTGGTTGGTTCTCCATATTGCATTGTCTCCCCGTTTCCTGTCCTACTTTTATTGCTTTGCTTCAAATTGTCTGCATTGACAGCAACAAAGGGCATTATCCCCACCATCAGATGATGCTGATAGGCAATCGGATTGCGAATTATCTAATCACGAATAGGACAAGCACGCACTAACCCTCATCATACTATTGGTATTCATGGAAAACCAATTAGGGCATTCTCGCTTAAGGTGACATACCGCAGTAACTGCGACTTCCATGTAGACGAGTCTGAGGCAGTTCTGAGCTCCAGATTCATTGACATGGACGAAAACTACTTTACCCCGACCATTGTCACTCATTCGCAAGAATCCGTCAAGTCACAAAGGCGACAGAGCATCGATGTAGGTGAAAGAGCAATTCTTGGGACATTCACACGCTATCGTATCACGGACGTTCTTAAATGCTAATCTCAGCTCTTTTTTCTTGCGGGTAGAACCCAGCTCAGAGACCACTGGCAGCCGTGCCACTCAGTCGAAGACCTAGCAATGACTCGTACATCTCTGGAAACTTTCAGGAACACTTTACTCCTGTAACAAGTCTTCGCCCACGACGCAACAGTGCTCAGTCGTTGCAGCAAAAGTCTGGAGAATACTCGTCCTCACAATCGTCTGTGTCGTCATTGGGAACAAGGATGTCGAGGCGTGGATCTAGTGGGGCTCCAGGTGGACTGTTCGCGCCCCTTGATCAACAGTTCCCGTCGGGCACTCCACCATTCTCGATCACTCATGGTGGCCATGCTGCTGTTGCCAAGCACTATGTGGATCCTATCATGGAAAGCCCGCCATTCAGACTTGGGGTACAGTCAACTTGGTCTGCAAATTGGAATTGCGATTGGAAGATATTTTGTGCTATGGAATGAATCCTATGAGCAAATGCTGATAAGCCTTTATTTCCTTTCCACTCTCACGCACTAGTCAAGTCAAGGCGACAATAAGCGCCCACTGTCTTCCACGTTTTCACCCTTCAAGTCCCCTTCGTTGTCATCGTCTCCGTCTCCTTCGCATCTGGAAGCACTGCCACCCTCAATCCCTTCTCGGCCCTCATCAATCCATCTGCACCGTTCACCATCCTCTTCCTCTATGAGCCGGATCCAGGGCTCGCAACAGGGATCGTCACTTTTGGGCACGGCAGCCAGGTCGGGAGCCACTGGAACTTCGGTACCGACCACTCATCAATCCCTCGGAGCATCATCTGGAGCTAATCTTTTGTCGACGTCAGTCAAGAGCAACGCATCTTCTTCAACATCGGCGCCAAGAGTGTTCTCTAGCTTTGGGCATCGCCATGACTCTTCCGGACGGCGATCTTCTAGTGAAAGTCTTCCCCCAGGTCGCAACCGAAATTCGATCATTGGGACATCTGTAAGCTCTTGGAGCAAGGAACGACTTAATATTGGATCTGTCAAAAACACACCGGCTAACATGCCAATATTTCGTCCGTCATCTTTTAATTCCATACTTTAGTCTTTGTTCCAGTTCACTCCCGATGACGAGGACGTTAATGCGTTTGTCAAGATGATGGACTCTCAGGAACCATTGAAAATGTTTGGCAAAAACGCTGGATCTGGTATCGGACCCGGTTTTGGACAGGGCGATAGTGCAAATCTCTCGGCGTCGACGTTAAAATCCAAGACTGCCCTGGACAGGTTCCAGCAGCTCAAACAGATCAACACCAGCTTGTCGGACTCTATGACAGCGAGCCAAGTCATTTCCAAGGATAGCAAGGACCGACCTCCCAGCCTCTCGCCTCTGACCATCACTACAGGATCGCCGAAGAAGTCCTCGTTCGGCGATCTCGAGGCCACCAGCCCCACCAGTCTCCCATTTGCTACTGGTGTGGCTCCAGCAATCCCCCGGCATACGCAGTCGCTCTCCCATCAGCCAGGAACCCCCTCGCCACTGCACTCTGAAATCCCTGTATACCCCTCCATCGATTCAGGAGCAAGGGATCAGACTGTATACGCACATTCATCGTCCATGGCTTCTGGGGAGACACAAGCGAAGAAGCCCTCGTCGTGGCTGATTGGCAGTGGGATTCATGATATCTCACGCAGGAGTGGTAGTGATAGCAGCAACATGGCCAACATTGCCTTTCGCCATGGAAGTCTTGATCAAGGCAAGGACATTCTTGGGATGGAGGATGCAATGGGAAAGCTAGGAGTCTCTGGCTCCGACGAAATTGCCTATGGCTCTTACCCCGAGGACACCCATCATCAGCACTCATTGTATTCTGCGCCTCTCAAGACAGCACGAGGTGACGATGATGCCGAACTTTCTGTATCACCCTCAAGTGGAGTTGACCCAAGACCTATCCCACCCTTCACAGCCTTCGCAGGATCAACATCCAGCCGCCCAGGACGATTGCTCCGACTCGGCAGCGGATCAAGCGGCACCAGTTTTACTTTACCTCGACTTCGCGCTCGTGCTGCAGAAGATAATGACTCTCTGAACGAGCTCAACTCTGTCGATGGCGACCATGGAGATCGCAGACGGGAGAGGCAAAGACACCACCTTCAAGCCGATGACGACGATTACGACGACGACCCGCGCGATCTCTATGAACAGGACAAGAACAACCAGTCATTGAACGATGACGATGAAATGTTGTTCATCATGAGCGAGCTGACTCCAGGATCCAACTCTGGACAGGATTTGGTGCAGGCGAACGCTACTGTGGATCGGGGCACGATGCTGCCGCTGACAGGAGCGTTAGTGGGTATGCGATCTCAGACCCAGTCACCCTCTATGGGTCTACATGGGCCACTGCCATCCGGAGCGCCCGGTATCGGAAGATCAGACTCTCCTCATATGCGCCTATTTGGACGAGGCAACGGAGGCAACAATAACCTTGGCGGTGGCTCTGGCAACGGTTACAATAATGGGTCCAACAGCACAGGTCATAGCCGAGGAGGAAGCATCAATGGCCAAGGGACCCATCATGGCTATCACCACTCCTCTGGAATGTTTAGCAGCAACGTCACGGGCAACGTCACTGGCAACGGAAATAGCAACAGCAGCAACGAAAGTCTAAACCATGGCGTGTTACCAATGATGCGACGGTCTGGATCAATGGAGGACTATCTCCTGCCTTTGCGGTCCAACTCGACACCGCCTGTACTGCCCCCTGTTGGAGGTGTGGCCCATTCTGCCGCAGGAGGGGTGGGTGCGTCGTCAGGAGCGTCATCTTCTTCCTCGGTTTCTTCTGGAGGTGTTATCAACATGAACACGCCTCTTCCCAGTTCAGGAGCCTTTGAAGCTATGCTGGAAGGACGACGGATGAGCCGAGGAGGAAGCGATCGTGGCGTGAACATGGCATCAGCCAATGGCAGTGGCAGCGGCAGCGGCGCCAACAGTGGAGGACACAATAGCTACCACTCTGAGGGGCGGGGCAAGATCGAAGGATGGTGAACCACTCACCGATATCATATACATCCCATCCAGCCAAAAACATACTGTACAGTTGTGAACATCTCACCATAAAACCATGCTCAAATACTGTGCTCAAAGAAACCGGTCAAGTCCATTTTCTTGTTTTGGTGGCGTTCGCCGAGCAGCCTTTTTAAAACTGTCCTCACAAGTTTCACAGCTCGCTACTTTCCCTCCATTTCTTTGTTCGGCACATTCTTGTACCCATCCCTCTATTCACGTTTAAGCACATACATCACTCGCACTTGCTCCCATACAATCTCCGTCATTCGATTCATTCTTCTCAATCACATCTTTTCATGGAGCCGCATCAACCAATCAAAGAACAAAGGGATGCTTCTCGAAAGTCACGCAGTGCTTGATAAGCAAAAATCCACTTCCAGTTGCTTGTTGTCACAGTCAACTCTAGCTTACTGAAGAGGAATCCGGTTCGAGGGGAGGTGGTCTTGCTTTATGCTGTAGTAAGTGGTTCTTGGGTATGACACGCAGCAAAGTTTTCAGTCCAAGCGACTCCACGAGAACCGCGCAGACCTACACGGGTGCCTAGCCCATCCCAGTGTGAGCTGAAACCTTGACTGGGATGAGAACCCTCTTGTATCGACTGTGTACACCTGGGCCCTGGTATTCAGTGATAAATGTGGATGGGACTCTGTTGTTAGGCTACTGGGCGCACTTCACGGGGTATCCAGGGTGTCTCTCCTTGACCTGCTAGGCGTTGTCAGAGTGTTTTTTCTTCTCTTTCATTCTTTTTGCTTTCTTTTTCTCTTCACTGCGGTGAAATTGCGACAGCGAATGGCCCAGTACACACTTTCTTATTTCACAACCTTGTAGAAAGAGTCGCCAGACAACGGCGATTCTACCAGCTCTCTCTTTATCTTCTCGACCCATCGGGTACTGAGTGCCCGATGGATGGCTAAAGAACTAACTAGGAATTGGATCTTGCGGCCACTGCCCCGCATGATGCATGTGCCACCTTTCTCGACTGTTCAACGATGTCCAAGTCAGCGCGCTAGACAAAGGAGAAGATTAAACGTCAAAAGAAAACATTTGAAGCACACTCTTCATGGTCTGATGTGTGTGATCATATCGCAGTGCCCATGGTTGCCAACGCTTGGTTGTGATAGCTGAATGAAGAGAACATAACTCGATCTGCGTGTGACTCACCAGTCACACCATATACAACCTTTTTGTTCAGGTACCAAATGAAATGTCGCAGCAACCTTCTTTCAGTTCTGCATTTCCTTTCCTTTCTTGCATTTCATCAATTCATTGGTTCAAAAATTCATCAGCCCATTCTTCCATCCGCGCCCAATCTACAATACAACCATGAGAGCTGTAAATAAACCACACGACGCAGCGCAACGCTAGACTTTGCAGTTTCTGAGACCACAGATCGGATAATTTGACCCTTGGTCAACGTACACAAAAGTAACCGTCTCCCCTTCCTCTCGGCTACAAATAGGTTCTTCAAAGAGTCGTCCAAGCCAGTGTCGAAGGTGAGTAGAACTGAGCAATACGGAATATCCTATTTCACCGAAATGTCCATTTCTGATCGACCTTTGCCATCACCCTCGAAATAGTCAACGGCCAACAAATCTCCAGAATCAAACAGGGCCTCTGCGTGCTGATCGGACTGTCGGTCGACGACACCTCGGCCGACCTGGACTACATGGTGCGGAAACTACTGAGTGTCCGTGTCTTTGACTCGAACCAAGGCCCTTCCCCCTCGGCACCAGTGACTGGTGCTGTTCCCGCTGAAGAGTCACCAGCTCGCATGTGGGCCAAGAGCGTTGTTGACATTGGAGGCGAGATCCTGTGTGGTACTTATTTTGTGCTTCAAGAGGCTTTGCAGAGATAGTGGTACGTTATGGATCGGATTCATCGACAGCTAACATCCTGTTTGTCTGCGCATGTGTGATATAGTGTCTCAGTTCACACTCTATGGACAGGTCATCAAGGGAAGTAAGCCAGACTTCCATCTGTCAATGAAGTCGGATACCTCGAAGAGAATGTACCACGACTTCCTTGAGCGACTCAAAAAGGCATACACCGCTGACAAGATCAAAGGTAAAAAAAAGCAAGGGAACTTCTTCACCGGACAGAGCTGCACAAGGCGTTCCAGTACTAACTCTTGCTCGCTTATGATGACCTTGTTTGATTTGTTCAATTAGACGGCGAGTTTGGAGCCATGATGTTGGTCAACATTGCAAACGATGGGCCAGTTACATTGGAGTTGGACTCGAGGAAGTTTGAGTATGTCCCTGTCACGAACCAGAGCTCGCCAGCCGTGGCCAAGGCCATGAAGCAAGAAAAGGCGTCCCAACCCAAGGCGTCGAACGCTTCTCCAAAGAAGCAGAAGGAAGACAAAGGGAAGCAAGCCAGTCAGGGTAGTAACGGTGAAGCAGCTCCCGGTGTAGAAGCACTGAGTGACTTGAGCAAGATGAACCTGAATGCTCCTGGAGAAAGCGTTGGAACGAAACAGCTGTGTCATACATCGAGTTTAAACTGGCTATTGCTTTCTTTCTTTCTTTCTTTCTTTCTTTCAAAAAAAAAAAAAAAAAAAAAAAGGAAAATTCAAACCAACATGCATTGCAGTGATAGAAGATGGCTCGCAGCTCTATGCCCTTGCCAGCGGCTATGATACATCCATCACGTTTGGCGATCCAGGATCAGACACTCGCTATATCCTCCTCAAATCCGACACTCGCCCTGCTAGTCTTCAAGAGATCTCATGGAATGAGGTCAGGCTCGTTCAAAAAATCGAACCTCAGTATTCTGAGCGGCATGAACTTGAACATCGTGGCGTGTGCAGTCTCATCCACGGGCGTTTTCACCATCCTGGACGCTTACGGCATCCCGCCAAACATGCCGCCCTCGGCGGGAGGAAGTGCCTTGCAAATAAACCCAGTCGGGATTAGGTACGATCCCGGCTTGGACACCAACAGTGGCGTGGTCAGTGCAAGCGGCCCTGGTGGATGGGTGAATATCACCGTCGGGTTCAACTGGCCGAAAGATATAATGAAAAGCCAGCTGTTTTATGTGTCGTCCAAGCTAGTCCTTGGCGTGTTCGACAACAAAAACAGTATCTGGTTCGCACAGGAAGATGGTCAGAGGAATTTTCAGTTTGTAGCCGAACTGCCATGTGTAAGTCTCAACACATCTACTTCGCAAGGGACGCATATGTCTACAAAGGAAGTTTACCAGTGTTTTTTTGCCTTGCATTCTCTACCCCAATACTATTGTCGATAGCTTCATGTCGTTCACGTACAACCCATCCTCAAACATGTTCTACATGGTGGGAGCACTGTCCGCCTCCTTAACGACAACTGTCCTAGGTATGCCGATGCCTCCTGACGCCAAACTAATCAATGTGCCCACTTCAGCAGGCGGTCTCAAAACGTATGCCTACAGTCTTTAACCCACCACGGGATATCCGGCAGGGTGCCAAACGGCGTTTCCTGTATTGGCGACTGCATTCAAAGACTCTTACTATATGCTCTGTGTTAATCAAGTAAGCAATACAGACCTCACGATCAACAAAACTACGACACTGAGCTGACGCCGAAGGTGTGAACGATTTACTAGGTAGCCACGGGAGACACTGCAGATAGGACCAGCCAGTTCTACACTATCCCAAGCCTGGCTTCTGCCACAACTCTAGGTGCACCCGTGAATCTCTCCTCGGATTTCAAGCCAGCAATGTTTGGCCGCTTTCAACCAGTGGATGGTGCATCTGGCATCTTCGCGGTTCTTCATGACGCAAGCTCCGCTCACTCCAGCATTGTTCTGACGGGATCAAGAGCTGGAAGCTACTGGAAGTCGCCTTTCTATTATGCCAATGTGTCTACCTCGTTCGACGACACTCCCAACAACAACGGAGTGATAGACAAGGGTGGAGATGGCGTCAATGGTGATGGAGGCGGCTCACACTTTTTAACAGGCGCCATTGCCGGCATTGTTGCCAGCGCAGTTGTTGTTCTTGGCCTCTTCTACTGGTGGTGCAAATCGCGACATGGGGATGTCGAGAAGAAAGGAGGCGATGGTCGTTTTGAAGAACACAAGGGCGAGTACTTAGACCCGGACGATCCGGAAGTTATCAAAATTTATCAGGATCAGTTACAAGGCGAGCTGAAGTCTTCACAGCATCCGCGACCAAATTATACCACCACTGTTGGTGACGACAGTGGAGCACCGGAGGCATCTTTGACGACGACGAATCAGGCAGACAAGAAAACACCGTACTCTTCGCCTTCTCCCCTAGGTAATGGACAAACTGGCCTCGCCTCGTCCTCGCCAGCTGCTTGTACTCGTGCACCACAGGCAACACATCAGCGCAGCAAAAATCCTCAGTACCGTGGGCAGTGACATCATGTATTGCTGCACTCGAACAAACCCAATGGACCACAAAAAAGACCTACCTTCGCCACCAAAAAAAAAATATGAGAATAAAAGAGAGCGAGCGCTCTCAACTAGTTCATCTGTTTTGCTCAATCCCTCGAACATCAAATCTAAACGATCATACCCATACTACTTTCATCTCCCTCAGCGATGGACCAGGCCGTCTTTCAGACTTTGACCAACACCTTGTCGGCAGACCCCAATGCGCGCATGGCGGCTGAGCTGAGACTCAAGGAGTTGCAGCAGAATCCAGGTACAGAAATGTCAACTGAGGCGTGGAAAAGCCAATGCATGGGATCAGTGATCGTCTGTGGATGGAATTGAATGTCGTTATTCTACTTTCATGTTTGTTTTCCTGCATGCATCACCCACTGCAATGGTATAAACTCGCGTTGGGGCTCATTCGACTCATAACTGACTTGTTCTCCCCGTCCTTGCGTTATCTACTCCGCGAAACCAGAGTATCCACTCAGCTTGGTCAAGCTTGCTCTGGCCAGAGAATGCAACATCTCGCAGCGTCACTCGGCTGCAGTGCAGCTCAAGTCCTACATTGACCCCCAGTGGTCCACCAAAAGCAACCGGTTCCGTGGTCCAGAGCCACCAGCAGAGGTAACTATCAGGGTCGAAGTGCAGCGTTCAGAGTGCTCCTTTTTCCCCTTCTTGCCAGCCCGAGAACCATCACTAATAACCCATCGTACCTTCCGTGGAATGTTTCTTCTCTGTAATCGACCCGTCTTAAGATCAAGACAGCTGTTCGCCAGTTGCTCCTCACAGGATTATCCGATCCCACTAACCGTATCCGTTCGTCATGTGTAAGCGATCCGATCTGGTAGCAGTTGCTTCCTGTTGCAAGGCACTCCTTCACCTTGTATGTCGTGAGAACATAACATTTGACGCGTCTTGCAACACTTAGGCGTATGTGGTCTCCAAGATTGCTCATTTGGATTGGCCAGATAACTGGAGCAATCTCTTGGATGTTCTTGTCCACCACCTGAAGAGTGGGTCTGCGGACGAGGTGCATGGATCCATGAAAGTGCTGGCAGGTATGCGATTGGGCTTCATTTCTTCGATTCTTACTGGAGGAGCAAAAAAATGCCATCTGTTCTTTGCGGAACTAATTCAGGAACGATTTACTGGACATGCCACTGCAACTAGAATTCATCTCCAAGGACGTTACTCATGTTCAGTTGCCCTTCGTGGCGCCTGTCTTATTCCCAGAGCTTCTCAGAATCATGGTGTCTGAGCAGGTAGATTAAGCGTAAACTTCATTCGCATGAAATGAGTGGTATTGCGGACACTAGTATTTAAGCTCCACCGCCATTACTAGATGTATTCGCACGCAACGCGTTCAAGATGCGCATCAATCTTCCGGGATGCTGCTGAGATGATGTTCACTGTCAAGGAGGAGCATCCAGAGGCAGTCATGCTGTACTTGAAGCCCATCATTGGACAGTGGAACGAAGCATTCATCTCTATCCTCAACAAGCGCACCACTGATAACCCAGAGATCGAGGTGGCCGAGTGGCGGTTAAAGTCTGAAGTTCTGCGCGTAAGAACAATGCATTGAAGAAACACAGACATGCAATGTTCCGGTTGTCACTACCTCATACTGAATTTACTTTTTCTACCGTATTCATAGTTTTTTAACTTGGCTGTGCCAATAGCGCCAAAGTTGATGAATTCGTCGATCCTCCCAGTTCTTTCGGCTGTGTGGCAAGATTTGATGCATGTGCGGCCACGATATGTTCAGGAACACGTCAACACCAGCACTGACATCACAGGTGAATCCTTCCAGGACTCTGATGGCAATAACATTGGAATCGAATCCCTGCTCTTTGTCCAGTTTGAATTCCTTCAGGTCGCATGCCGTCGTCGTAAGCTCACACAGTCAGCATTCATCGGAGAAGATGGGCAATCGGGCATTGTTGCCGAGCTTGTGTGGAATATTCTTCAATTTATGCAGATGACCGACGAGCAAGCAGAGAGCTGGAACGCCGACCCCAACCAGTTTATTGCAGACGAGGAAGAGGACAGCTACTCTTTCAACGTCCGCATTGCAACAGAAGACTTGTTGATGGCACTGGTGGAGTACTACGAGCCACAGACACTACATGCTTTGAACATGAGCATCAAGCAGTATGTTTCGAATTCGATAGTGGAAAAGACAAAAGGCAATCGCAACTGGTGGAAGCCACAGGAATCCAGTCTTCTGGCGGTTGGTCTTCTTGCCGGTGAACTGTGTGATGCCATCAAGAGCGGCGAGGCGTCGCCGATTGACGTGGGATCACTCTTTGACCAAGTTGTTCTCGCTAACTTGTCTGAGCACTCGTTCCCGTTCCTGCAAGGACGGGCCTTTGTCTTTGCTTCTCAGTTTGCTCCGATCCTTCCAAGTAACCTTGCAGGGCAGTATGTCTCAGCGGCAGTGGAGGCAATCTTAAAGTCGTCTTCGGCGGTTGTCAAGATCTCGGCACTCAAGGCTCTCAACAACTTTAACCAATACCTGGACAAGCAGCACATCATCCCCTACCAGCGGTCTATCCTCCAAGGTGTTGCTCCTATGATTGAGATCACGACCGAGGAGACTCTCAGTCTGATTCTTAGAACTTTGGTTACAACCTCCAAGGTGAGGAACTGTATCCAATTCTGAGATGCATCAAGACACGGAGTGTATTTTACTCACCATGAAAAATTTGCTCTTAGATCGATGAGGAGGTAGCGGCAGAGTACGAGTCTGTTCTGGGACCCTTGGTCTTGGAGAGTTGGGTAAAGTTCCCAGCAGAGCATTTGATCTCGACCGACATCATGGAATTTTTCGACGTCTTGGCCCGCAACAAGTACATGCAGCCAGCACTGAGTATTCGAACAACCCCTGCTCTTGTCGGCTTGATCTCGAACGAGAACCCAGACCAACCCCAGGTCTCGTCCGCGATTGATCTACTTAAGTCTCTGATCCAAGGAGGTCCTTCACCCTTGCCAGCCAACTACGTTGCCCAGTTTTTCCCTCGTTTGATGTCCGTTCTCTTGACTACCGACGATCGGGATATTCTTCAGGTAAGACATGACGGACCATGTCGGCATAGATGGCCGAAGTGATGCAGACCTCTAACTTGGTCCTTGATATTGTCGTAATAGGGTGGACAAGAATGCCTTATTATCACGATCCGCAAAGATGTTCAACAAATCGCCGAATGGTATATGTCTACGCTTTCCGTTTCACTATTCATGTTGTACGTTTTGTATTCCTGTATTCACTTCCTCTTTCAAACGCCTTGCCCATGGCATATAGGCGAGACGAAGCCAGTGGCAAATCCGGAATGGACCTGATTATTCAGTTTATTGCCCAACTACTGGATCCTTCCCAGACAGAGTCTGCATCTCTGTTTGTTGGAGACTTGATCTCGGCGCTCATCAAGAAGGGAGGCGACTTGATCAACTCAATCCTTCCCGAGCTCCTGAACGCTGTTACTGTTCGTCTCACCGATGCCAAACTGCCTTCATTTATTCAGGTAAGCGCCGCGCAATTCTCCAACACAGCGAGAAGATTGAAGGATAATGATGTATTGACGACGACTGGACTCTACTTTTCTCTGTGTCCTGTGCTACTTGTAGCCGTTAATCATGGTGTTTGCGCAGTTGTGCCTTAACCAGCACGAGGTTGTCATCAACTTTTTGAGCGGCGTCACCATCAATGGCCGCAACGGTCTGGACATAGTGCTGACTAGCTGGACCACCTACCACAGCGATTTCCAGGGACAATATCAGCAGAAAGTCAGGTACAGGAAGTTCGCCACTTGAGATATGATTTTTTTGTGCAGAGATCTGTGGCACTTTTGTTCTAAGCTTTCGTTTTCTTTCTGTTTTTCTTCGCGTAGCGCTGTTGCACTGACCAAAGTGTTCATGTCTAACGATCCTCGCGTGTCGGCTATCCAAGTGAGGGGCAACATGATTGTCTCGTCCACATCACGTAAGTATCCTGCTTTGATGTAACTTTTAACGGATATGCAATTCTAATTGCTCTGCTCCCTCGATAGGCGTCAAGACACGCTCAAAAGCAAAGAGCAGTAAGTTATAATTTTTCTTGTATCTCGAGTCTTTACATTATCTTGTCGCATGTCTAACTTATTGGGTTCGTTTCTCACTTTATACACATTATACGACAAATAGCACCGGACCAGTACACCGTGATTTCAGTTCCGGTAAAGATTGTCAAGCTTCTTTCGACCGATTTGACCAACAAGGTCGAGGAGGAGGCGGCACTGGCAGGCGGTGGAAAAGCTGAAGATGATGAATCTGACCTTGATGATGAGGATGAAGATGACGACGAGTTTGGCGATTATGATGACGAAGAGGACGAAGAACACAGTGGATCCAAATCCAAGAAGGATAAGTATGGGTACCTTTCTGATTTGCTCGATGCGCATGGTCTCGATATGGACGGCGAAGGGTATGACGACGATGAGGAGGACGAGATGGACCCCGATATTCTCGCAGATCCCATTTATCAAATGAGCCTGAAGGTAAAAGAAGCGCACAGCAAAAAAAAATGACCGATTGTTCGATTGGTAGATCGAGTTCCCCTCCTAACCGTTTACTTCCACTTGAACCCTTGGCAGACCTATTTGATCGAGTTCTTCCGAGAGTGCATCCAACAGAGCTCTCCGGCATTCGCGCAAAGCGTTGCTGAGCTGAGTGATGTGGAGAAGCAAGCTTTATCCACACTTCTGGAGAACTAAACGTGATATTAAATGCCATATTAAATATGTTCACGTGCCCGTGACTGCTTGAACGCGTAAGCTTCTGCTGGCGAGGACGTCCAGCTCTTGGAGTGGGTGGGGCACGTTGAAGCTGAGTACAGTGAGCTGGAGTGCTGCAAGAGGAGCTGTCTGTGGGAAGAGAACCTCCCCATCCTCACCTCCATCTCCATCCAGGGTATGCTGTGTGTTTATGTGTGGGTACCATCGCCGCCCTGGCTTATATATATATATATGTGTGTGTGTCGGGGCCTAAGCTCAAGGCAAAGAAAGCTCTTGGCGCCTGATGACAAATGATATTTTTGCGTGATCGTCCTTATTTCTTTTTTTGGCGTTCGTTTCTTATTTCTTCTTTCTTCATCCAAGTCAACTTTCATTCACATCTCAACTCCTCACCACTCTCTACAACAGCCCAAAAGACAACCTCCATCCATTCTTGCTTACTCTCTTGTCTCCACTCCAACTGACAAGCAGCCATGTCAAATCCATTGTTTGACGATTTCTTCAACCTAGACCTGCTCACGCCAAGCGACACCACTGCCAACAATGACCTCTTTTCATACTTCCTCGATAACAACGAGGACCTGACCCAGTCCAACTCGGCCTCAGTCGACACTGACATGGCCTTGTCCTCATCGACTCAGACCCTTGACCTGAACGCACTCCTCGCCGCACACAAGCAGAGCCAGAAGGAGCAAGAGGCGCAGACTGAATCCCAGACAACGGAGGCCGAGAATGTTTTGGCCCAGGAGCCATTCTCGCCTTCATTCACACAACAGTTGATCTCTCCAGCATCACTGGTCGACTTTAGCACCCTGGCCATCGTGCCTTCCACTCTCACAAAAGCCGCTGCTTCTTCGGCCATTCCTGTCTCGGGTGTCGCCACTGCTACGCCTCCCAGTGCTCACTCTGATATCTCAACCATAGCGGCAAACTCAGTTGCCAACACACAACGTATGGCTTTTTTTAAACTCACTGCCACATCGTTTTGCTCACTTTGTGTGATATGAATTATGACTAACCGCAGTACGAACTCAAAATTTTACTGCAGTCGCGCTGCCTGCCAAGTCCACATCCCCAGCAAAGCGCCCCAGCCCTGAACCGGCTGAAGGTGCGCGCAAGCAGGCCAAGAAAGAAAAGACCCCGCCCCCGAAAAAGGCTTCATCGTCGTCATCGTCGTCATCGTCGTCATCGTCGTCATCGAGCTCCAAGTCATCTCCGGTGACATTGGACATCGATGATTCACTGATCAACACAACGTTGTCTGCAGCAACACTTCAGTTCCTGCTCCAGAAACAGATGGAGGCGCCGCTCATCCCACAACTGTTCACGGGCACATTGTCTAGAGAAGAAGTGGAAGACACCTTAGCCAAACTGCTCGAGTCCACCAAACATTTACTCCAAGCACCAGAATCGACTGAGCGACCACAGGACGGTGATGACGATGGTCACAGTTCTGACGGTGAACACGACGACAACGATGCAGACAACGACAAAACTACAACACACGGAGGTCTTAAGACACAACCAGGAATCAAGACGGACGATATTCCTTCGTCATCGGATCTGAAGAAAATGACGTCCAAGGAGCGACGACAGCTGCGTAACAAGATCTCTGCCAGGAACTTTCGCGTCAGAAGAAAAGGTGAGTTTTCAGGTCCTTCTTACTAGAAGGCTGTGGTGATAGAAATCATGGCTTCCTAGATACTAATGAGCAAATGCACAATGTTTGAATTTTATTAGAGTACATTGGTGCCCTGGAAGGACAGGTCTTGCAGCACAGAACTGAAGCTGCACATTTGAGAGAGGCTGTGACCATTGTCAACGACGAAAACAAGCGACTCAAAGAAGAGCTCGAGGAAGTCAAGCGACAATTGTCCCAGGCCACCGTCTCCAATGCCTCCACATCTCTCACTACAGCACCAGTGTCACAGTCTCTGCCACAGCCCACGGTCTCCGTCACCCCTATCTCGACTACAGCCGCATCCTCTTCGCTCTCCAAGGACGACCAGATGCTTCTGTCGGCCATCCTCGGCCGATCGCCCTTCAATGCCAATGCCAAGTTGGGAATGACTCTTACTTTGCCCACTCGTCCTCAGTCGCCCATCGTCACTTTCAACAGCCAAAAGGATATGCCCAACTCTTCAGCACTGGCCAAGTCCGGTTCCTGGAAGGACAAGGGACCCATGTTTGTGCATTCGGCTCTGGTTCCCGAGGTTACTTTTGGACAGGACTTCCAGTTCTCGGACAAGCCAGGATCGTCTGATGATAGCAACAAGCCTTGGGAACTTCTTTGGCCCAAGTTGGGATCGAAAGACGATCGTGCCACTGAGAACCCCTTTGCTTCGCAGTCAGTTGTTCTGGAGTTGATGCAGACTTTTACCATGGCGTTGGCTATGGGTTTCATGTCGCCTGAAGAGATGGATGCGACACCTACAAAGAAGACTCCAGGATGGATGGTCACCACTGATGCTAAGGCCTCTGTCCAGGACTACGAATCGGACAAGCGAGTGACTGAGGCTTTGGAGTGGGAGTTGCAGCAGACACTGTGGGAGGTTGTTGCTGCTAGAAACAAGGATCAGGCCTCGAGGCCCAAGTACGAGAACAACGACCAGTCTTCTGAATCTATCCCTATTCAAGAGGATCCCTGCATGCTCGAGTGGCTGTACGAGTCTATGGTGGCACGACTGGTGGCCATGGACACACATGCTGTCGAAGTTCACTCTGCCTAAAAGAAATTGGTCTAGCTGCTTTCTCATTTGTACATATTTTTCGCATTTTTTTTTCTTGCTTTGCTCAGTTTGTCCATACCTCATCGCTTTAGATCATAATTCCATCCCAATAAACGTTTCGAAACTTGCATGTTTTTGCCCTTCGGCTTTTTTTTTTTTTTTTTTGCTCGTTTGTCCACCATGACAACCGGGCTATGTGTTTTTATTAGCGACTTTTGGTTTTACAACACCAATATTCGAGGACAGGCAGAATTAAAACAACGCTTGCAATACTCTCAAATATTCGACATAAGTATGAAGGACTTGCGGGAAGGTCTAGGTGCAGCACATCAAAAGTGACGAGTGGCGCTTGGTTTCTTTGGTCAATGCCCCTTCGGACCATTCGCTTTGCCACCAATCTCAAATGTTGTGACTTGTCTCCCTCGGAAAGGAAATACCTTGTGGGAGTGATCGCAACCCATTCGTAGGAATGATCCATTGAACAATCCTTCCATCCCTTCCTGTGCTACTTCTTCGCTCTACATTACAAACTGGTGCGCTTTACCACCCTCGCTCGCTGAGTCTGGACAATCAACTACAGCAATCGCCACTCACAATTCTATCAATCATAGGATAGTTGGTGATCACCATGGCATTCATCAATCACTCGAGGCTGGTCAGGGCACTGCCCTTGACTCACCACCAGACGGTTTCTGCTAGGTTTTCGTCCACCGTATGTTCCATGGCAATTTCTCTCTTTCATCATCGTTTCTGACAGAGCTGTGGTCGAGCCATGCCTAATGTTTTCTTGTGTATCATAGTTTCGACACCGCCTCTCCAAGACGCTGGTGCCTACTTCGAAACAAAAGTTTGTGCACGTTGCAGGTCAAGAGATGGTGCCCAGCCAGCAGCTCCTCCTTCGCGCGGGAATGATGCGCCAGGTACACCAATGCGAAATGAGAATGTTTATCTCCGATATTCTTTCCTGATCTTTATTACTAAGTTAGTCAACTTGTGTCTATCACGAATGTTAGTCATCCTCCGGAATATACACAATCATGCCATATGGACAGCGCGTCCTGGACAAGATTGAGGGCATTATTGACGACGAATTGGAGCTGATCGAGTGCCAGAAGCTGTCCATGCCCAACCTGCTGAGTTCAGAGAACTGGAAAAAGACCGGCCGATGGGAGAGCACAGGACAGGAGATGTTCAAGCTCAAGGATCGCAAGGGTGCCGATTTCTTGTTGGCACCAACGCACGAGGAGGAAGTCACCGCATTGATTGCCAAGGATGTACAGAGCTATCGCCAGTTGCCCGTGCGTGTATATCAGGTTACCAGGAAGTTCCGAGACGAGCTGCGGGCGCGTAGTGGACTCTTGCGCGGCAAAGAATTTCTGATGAAGGACCTGTATACCTTCGACGTCTCTGCCGAGGAGGCTCTGAAGACGTACGACGAAGTGGTCGCTTCATACAAGAAGATTCTTAACAGGATCGGAGTGCCTTTTGCTGTGGTATGTATTGCATCTCGATTGCTCTTTATGGCGTATTACTGCTGTGCCTGACTATACTAGCTCACTTATATTTCACTAGGCTGAGGCAGACACTGGCAACATTGGAGGAACACATTCACACGAGTTCCATATTCTCTCTAGAGGTAATGTCAAGTCAGGTCATAGGAACAAGATCCTGAACATGTTGATCAACTGGGCGCTCACATGCACTTGTACTTGGATTCATGGATCATAGTTGGCGAGGACTCTTTGCTCTCATGTCAGTCATGTGGTTATACTTCCAATGAGGAGCGCGCAGTCGGCGTCATTCCGCCAGAACCTACCAAGGCTTCGACAAAGTTCAGAAATACTGCTCAGGTTCCCAAATGGATTGAATCCCTTGACCTTGTCCCACGATCTGCTGTTCGGGTGAACCCTAAATTGCAGTTCGGTCTCATGAAGACCCCTGCCTCCGACAGTCATCCCTCAGGTACATGTACTATGGTGGCAGTGGCCACCACAGGCGATCGCGAGGTCAATGACATCAAGCTGACCAAGGCTATTGGCGCCGTCAGTCTTGTGGATTCACTGGAAGAGATCAAGCCAATGTTAAGCGGACAGGACAAGGTGGACGACTTTTTGCTCTGTGTGGATCACTCGCTCCACCCTGGACAGGAAGGCCCTAATGCCCGTGGCAGGACAGTTGATCTGAAGGGACCTCTTCCTGAGGAGCTTTCATCCCTTGTGCGCTCGTCTAACCCTTCCCTCAAGGTTGTATACGGCGACTACCATAACTGCAAGCCAGGCGATGGATGCCCACACTGCATCAAGGACAAGAACACAGATTCGAACGGTCGATTTGAGCCCATGGAAACCACCCGGGCGATCGAGATTGGACACACTTTCCTCCTTGGCACTAAGTACTCGTCCAGCCTGGATGCCACCTTTGTGCCAGCCAATAGTGGCGAACCTGAGCCCTTCCAGATGGGATGCTATGGACTGGGCATCACACGGCTGCTGGCTTCGATTGTGGAGGCGTCGCATGACCACAAGGGCATTGTGTGGCCCGAGAGTGTGGCGCCGTTCCGGGTTGTGATTGTGACCTCTGAGGACGAAGGGTGCGCCAGTGCTGCCGAGAAGGTGTATGACACTGTGCAGAAGGCGCTGGCTCGCAAGTCGGAAGTGATTATCGACGACCGCACAGATATTACTCTGGGCTTCAAGATGAAGGACGCAGAGTTGATTGGATACCCGTGGATGGTGGTGGTGGGCAAGGGGTACTTGCGGACAGGCAAGGTTGAAGTGCAGCATCGCAAGACTGGTGAGAAGTGGGCGCTCGAGTGGCCAGAACTTGACGGATTCTTTGAAGCTCGACGACTTTAAGCATTTTTTTAGGTCCAGTGCCACTGTAAAATAAAATATTTAGATCCACGAGCTTTGTGGATGGCAACTTTAGAAGGTGATTCATGAACCACATGAAAATGGCACGCGAACAGACGCGTCTTTTTTTTTTTTTTTTCTTTTGGTTTCTTGTGGTGGTGCGTCGGTAAGGCGATGAGAATGAGGCTTACTCAATCCGATTCCACAAACCGCAGACATGCACTGCCGAGGATACGAACAAAAAACAACAAAAAAAGATAAAAAAAGGCGGGACCTAGTAGTGCAAGTACATCCACTCGAGATGCAGTTGCGAACGGGTCAAAACAAAGGGCTGTGCGGCTGAAGGACGGAGAACGAAGGTATAAGAGAAGAAGGGCAGCCAGCCCTCGACACCATCGACATCCATACACCCATGGAACCTCCACCTCCAGCCAAGAGTGGAGAGTGGAAGTGGAAGGAAAGGCAGTGCGGAAGGGAGAGTAGCAGCGAAGGGCAGGGAAGAAGAGCAGAGTGAAAGAGAGATCGAGGGGGAAGAGCGAGGCCGATGGTATAGCATGTGCAAGGATATCTCTCTTTTTCTTTCCTTCTCTTTCTTTTCTTCTCCACTGTCCATCCCACATCCTCCATCCCTCATTCCGTACACCCTTTGTTCATCATCCACACGTTAGGTTCTTTTCATTTCTGTGTTTTGTTCTCGTTTGCTCACTCTTGTTCATTCTTGTCTACAGCCTCTTTTTTTTTTTTTTTTTTTTTTTTTCTTGCCAACACTCAGCCCAGGGGGTGGGGAGCTTTTTTATATTTTGCGATATCCTTTCTCTTGTCAGCATCTCTCACTGTCCTTACTTCGTGTACATTACATCTCAAAAGTCGCCTCTTTATTCTTCTCTACATCTGTTCTCCTGCCGACCCTCGCACACACACACGCATATATATATACACACACACACACACACACACACACACATTCATACCCACTTGAACCATGTGGAAGACACTTGTGGGCAAGTTCCAGCCCTTGCCCGCGTCATCCAGTGACTCGCACAGTGAGCGGGATCTGGAAAAATCATGGGACGAGCGCGACACCACGGGCGTCAGTGGAATGCCCGAGAATGCCACCACCCAGGCAGAGCTGTCCCAGTACGTGATGCATCTGAGTATATACAGACATGGAGGAGAACACACAGGAACCACGGCCAATGGACTGATCAGCAATCGCAATCGCAATCGCAATCGCAACCGCAAAAAAAAAAAAAAAAAAAAAAAAAAAAAAAAAAAAGGAAGAAAGAAAGAAAGAAAGAAACGAGTGACCCAAAGAGCAAAATGAATGAGAGCCATGGACCATGCCAAAACTGAAAGACCAATTTGGTGGCCAAAATGGAGAGATGACGAGAGAATGCTCAATGAACATGGAGTGGATGTACCCGGTACAAGCAGATGTGGTTCTGTTTGCTAACCAACTCTGTATCTTTGTATTTGTCTTTTCTTATGATAAACCTCTTTTTTGCCTGCCCAGACTGCGAGCTGCCTTCTTTGCGTGTATGGAGGCAGACCAGGAAGAGGTAACACTGCGCTTATTTTGCAACGATGCCGAGGTTGCTTTCCGCACGGTGTTGCTTTCTGGACAACATCGCAAGCCATAGCTGTATCCCTAACACGGTTCTTTTTCTTTTTATTTTATCTCCTTGGACAATGCATCGAAACTAAACACCGACCCCACATCGTGTGCCTCATTTCTGCCTGTGCGCCCTTTCTTGTGTCAAAACAGCTCCGCGATCGTCAGTTCCAGGTGGCGCTCCAATCATTCACATCCATCTTTGGGCGTCAGGTCTCTGGCCAGTTGGTTGCCGAAAGGTAATAGCATCAAGGAGCATCAAGCATTGAGAAAAATGCACAGAAAAAAGACGCCTCATCGTGATCGGACCATGGAAGCCAGGAAGCAGAAAAGAGCGATCACCCAAGGGAAATCATCTCATTGAGCAACCAGCTACTGGCAGAAGTAACGGCAACATTGGCAGTAACAAAAAGAAATGGGTTCTATCGATATCTCGACAATCCAATTGTTCAGGAGAGCAAGGAAAAATCGCTCCATTGCAACAATGCCTCCAATACAGCCCAGGACGACACCATCAAAGACTATGTTGCTACATTATTTCTGTAGTGCACTGCACATAGCACTGTGTCTCTTGTCGACATGCCAGCCCAGGGGTTACCATATGAACATTCAAACAGACGCCTGTGTGTGTGAGCTGAGGACAGGAGATGTAAAAGGAGAGGAAGAAGGAAAATGGGAAAGGGAGGAGGGGAACGGGACGAAAAAAAGGGCAATGGACCACGAGAACAGGGACACTCATATGGCAATGCATACTTTGGCACGCATACAAAAAAAAACATCTTATACTAACACGCTCTTGTTCCTGTTTCCTCTTTCCCTTTTGCTGTTTGCGGTCTATCAATGGCATACTGCACAGCATTCATGATACCAAGGCATTCACAGCAATGGCAAGTGCCCAGCTGGTTCGAGCCATCCAATCTGTACAGAGCCAGGAACTTGCAAAGAAGGAGGCCAGCATTGGTGAGTGCCTCTGGATCATAATTGCGAACATGCAATGGACCCACGCGGCTGTGCAAAAGTACTAATGATCGATCATATCGTTACAGCATACATGAAGGTCCTGCGCAAGACTGAAAACTTCAACGCACTAAAGGCCATTGACATCCTTTCCAAGGCACCGGTAAGAAAGAGTGACGCTAGTGCACACTATGTCAACAACTTGTTCATATCTAACATACATACTATATTCGTGACCAATAGGATAATCTACTTGCGATTTTGGCACAACAGCGTGTACATTCTGGACTCTTGGATGTGTTTTTGACCTTTGTCGAGTTCCCTTCGCAAGAATTCGATGAATATGTTGCCCAAGGTGTGGCTTCGATCTTGGTCGTCTCCACTTTGACAAACGCGCTGAAACGGCTCCTCTGGCGGAAACCTGTCATTTTAGTGCTGATCGAGAATGACGAGCTGTATGGACTATTTGAGGCCCTGGTGATCCAACGGAGCGCTTCCGTTGGTGACGATCCGGCAGAACTGTACATTTGGAAGGCTCGGGTCATGGACGTGGTCGACTTTGTGGTCGAGACAACAGAGACGGACGTAATGCCATACCTGCACTCAAAACATTGTGCCAAGCTCCTATCCGACGCGCTGAGGGAATATCTTGTCGATGGAAGCATCGATTCTGTACATAGAGAGGAGGGCATCCTAATCCTCCGCATTATCGTTAAACTAATCAAGGTTAGTTCTGCGTGGTGTTGGATATGTGAAGACTCCTTGGTAAAGACGCTCGAGTATCCGTTGCTAATGTTATTCCTGATCCACTGAACTGATAGAAATCGTCGTTGATGTCAAGTGTGCTCCTGGATGATTTCAAGGCCAACAAGATCTATGAAACATTGGCCATGCTACTGGTATCACCGCCATTTGACGAGGACATGTTGACATTCAAAGTAGGTTGACTATAACCATCTTGTGTTCCCAATCTTGGGATCCGTGTTTGTGGTGTCTCTTCTGTTTATTGACCTCGACCTCCGAATGATTTACCTAGTACACGATTATATCCCTAATTGAGGAGTTGGTGTTCATCGACAAAGAAGCATTACCGCCACCAGAGGAGGGCACACCGTACCAGCATCAGGACTTTGCTCTTCCTGTAGTTGGACCAGAACACGCCGGCGCAGTGGTCCGGAACATGGAGGCGTGCCAAGTGTTGGTTACAGCCCTCTTGTACCCTGACATCTCTGCGATGACACTCCTGCCCGTAGGCAACAAAAGTCAAGGAGCGCCACCCAATGCGTTCTCCCTCACAGTCTTTGCCACTCTTCTATCCATCATCAAGGACCATCCCATGAACTACTTCCTTCTGGAAAGGTTGAATATTCTCTCATATGCGATTGAGCGACTAGACAGCTATCACCCGGAGCTTCAGGTTTGTTCATTCGGAACATGCTGATCGTTGAATCCAAGGTTTACTGTTGAGGATCGACCACTAATCTTATGTGTTCACATTTTATGTGATCGAATAGACGTCTGTGATGGAACTGTTTACGTTCGTCGTCAAGGATTTGAATTATGTGCCGTTTAGAGATCTTGTTATCCTGTCAATTCACTTCCAAGGTGAGAAAACCCGCAATTCTTTCCATCTTGCTGCTGAATGAAGGGTACTGTTGGCCTACTAAAACAAGATATATGACAAAACGACATTAGGCACATCATCACCCAGGACTACGGCTCTTGTATGTGACACAGTGGCTGGCCTTTTGCAGACATCTCCTGGATTCAAGGATGTTCTCCGAGAGGTTGGACTGATCGACATGTTCTGCAATATGCTGGAGGAGCTCTCGATTGTTCTCAGGGAAACCTTTGGAAGCCCCAACTTCAACAACCGCATGTCCATTGTAGACTTTGGTCAGGCATTCAAACCTGGCGAGCAGAAGGCAAGGAAATACGGTATTGAGGTCGTACATCACTTCAACAGTATCATGGGATGTTTGGTGGAGTTGCTCCGAGGCAGTCGCAAGAACATTGCGCTTTTCCAATCAACGTAAGTTGTAATTCTATCTAGACCAATCCTTTCGATGGTTAAAACACAGACGTTTCTAAAATGAGCGTCTTGTTTGATATGAAATAGGTTCCGTGGCGACCTGTTCTCTCTTTTGCACTACAACGAGACGAGAGATGGCATTCTGCGAGTCATTGTCGTGCTTGTCGTGGAGAGCTACCGATTCTACTTGGAAGACAGAGATTCGTCAAGTCGCTCGCCTCCCACATCAGGGAACTCTTCGTCGACTTCCAAGATCATGTCTGCGCCATCGCAACTTACTCAACTCTGCGAGATCCTGCAGTCTTTGAACCGTTACGACTTCAAGATGAAGATGGCGATTCTCAACGCCCTAAACGAGGTCTTTTTGGAGTGCCCAGAGCTCAAAGATGTTTTCAGGGAAGGTGGCGGATATGTCTCCATCGTCTCGCTTCTGATCCGATTGGAGGACGCCTATGTTGTGATCGACAAGTTTGAGAAGTCGAGCATGCCCAAACGGAGACAGAGGCGGGATCCGCAGACCGACGAGCGAATCCCTACAAAAGCGGACATGATTGAGCTGTTCACCAAAGTCTTCTCTGTCCTTTCAGAGTCGATGCGTGACCATCCCGGAAACAACAATTACTTTGAGGAGCATATCGGGTTCGGATCTCTGGCGGATGCGCTCCAGTTGACTGGTGTGTTCGGTCCACACGGCGATGCTGCCAGCATGCTCGGCATTCTGTTTGCGTTTGCGATCCAGAACGAGTCGGTGTTGAACATCTTTGATGACCCCGAGGAAGTTGAAAACACACCCGAGATGGTGGCCAAGTGGTTGAACAGTCCCAAGATCTGTGTGCAGAACTCCCATGTTGTTCTGGGAATATGGAAAATCTGCATGAATCTCCAGAACCAGGAGTCACTCGCTTTTTGTGGCATGATGTCTCTCTTTGCCCTCTCGTGCGCCAACCGACGCAACCAAGTACTGATGGGGCAGACAGGACTACTGGACGAGCTTCTTCGTGCGCTCTTTGACAGTCCGACACAATTAGCATTGGAGAACGGGAACGACAACTCATCGGACGAAAACAATGTCATGCGGGATATCATGTCGCGACTCTCCAAGCGTCTGATCGAAATGGGCATGTCCTCGGTTGGATTTCGGTACCTCATGGAGAAGTTCAGCGCTACCAAGGAAATATCGTTTGGAGAGTGCTCGGGCTTGCTGGACATGCTTCTCCATGGTGTCACCCACTCTCGGTGGCCCAGTTTTGTTCAGTTTGATGGGTACAGTCGACTGGATCTCCGATCTTTGGGAAACCACAACTTCCCGCCAACAAGCGGATACACCTTCTTGGCCTGGCTTTGTATAGAATCCTTTGATGACGAGCTAGCCATACAGATTTTGGAAATTTCGGACGAGGATCAGCGCTGCTTCCTGAGTGTTGAGATTGAGGCGGAGACCCATAAGCTGGTCGTCAGTGTCTCACATCACCACTCGGTGTCGTTCAACTTTGCCTTTGAGATCGGGCGTTGGTACCACTTGGCCCTTGTCCATGCCAAGCCCAAGCTGACAATCCCTGGTGGTTCGCTCTCTGTGTATATCGATGGTATTCTCGGCGACAAGATCAAGTGCGGCTATCTCTCTTCACCAAGCGGCGATGTCAAAGGATACTTGGGACGCCATCAGAAACCCAAGATGACCTCCAAGAAAGAAGGTTCCACCCTTTCTTGGAATTTGGGACCATGTTACCTGGTGGATGAACCGCTGGATGTTCAGATCATGGATGTGCTCTACAACCTCAGTCCCCGTTACCACGGCAACTTCCAAGATTCCCTCGGCAAGTTCCAGACGTACGAAACTTCAACAGCTCTTAACATCAATCTGGAGGCTGCCCGACGCCGGTCGTCACCCTCAAGTCGAAACCACGAAGAACAAGTGGCGCTGATGAATGCTATCCGGGGCACGATCGGCAACAGCATTCCCGAGGATAAACTGGTGTTTGCGTTTTCGGGCGGAAACCTGTTGGACTCGGCTGACACTCGAACTGTAGGAGCACTTGCCGGCATTCAGCAAAAGGACCAGTTTTGCAGAATCTTGTTCAACTCGGCGATCCCAAGGATTCATCGCGGTATCAACCCTCTGTCAGCGATTGGTATCCTGGTCGGGAACCCATTGGTGGCAGCACCACGAGGATTGGATGACTCGATCTGGAAAGTGGGTGGATGTGTTGTTGCACTTCGCATCGTTGAGAGCGCCAAGGTAAGGGAAAACTTCCTAGTTTCTCGATGATGTATGCTTATGTTTCTTGCCATGGTTTATTGACTTGACTACCTCGATTACGATATAGGACACTGCAACATTGGAAAAGGCCGTGTTGTTGTTGGATCAACTGATCCGATGCAGTTGGCGCAACTCTGAAGATATGGAGCGAATCTTTGGCTACGAGATTCTTGGCTACATCTTGAAACAAAAGAAGACTCTCTTCTCGATCGAGATGATGAACACTCTGCTTAGCGTTGTGGGCATGGACCTGGAATACCCTGACGACTCGGTCATTACCAACTCGTTTGCGTTCAGGCACTTGATGCTAGACCTGGATATCTGGAGAAAGACGGACATCGAGATTCAATTGTTGCATCTCGAGCAGTTCAAGATCTTTTTGCAGCACAGCCATAAGTCATCGCTGAACGTGAAGCGATTGAGTACCATGCGTAAGTTGACGAGACATCTTGGTTTATATGTTTGGCAGTTTTTGATGCTCATGCGCATACTGATTGAAAGATACTGCTCTTTACTATTGCGATAGATGTTGTCAAGAAGATGCTGGCACCTCTGCGCACTGGCAACTACCCCGTTGTTCAGCTTCCTCACTATGTGGACGCCATGAAGACAGTTGTGTTCAACCACTTCTCCACCGAGACTGTCCGTAATCTGGCCACCTTCCTGGTATCAACTTTGAAGCAGAGTAAGTGATATTGGCATCAGAAATAGCCTTTGATCCTCTTTAGCTCGAATGTGCTAACGTATCATCTTATATATTTCTGTTATCCAGCAAACTCTATCCGATCGCTCTCAGTCTCATCTCGACATCCCGATATGAAATCCGAAGACTTGGATGGATCCAAAGCCTCGCTCAACATCGACATCCTCTCTGACCCACGGGAGAAGCCACTCCCCTCAACTATGAAGCACGCGGTCATGGGCAATGCCATCATGGAAATGCTTGAGCAGATTTTGTGCGAACGTGGCAACGTTGATTACGTCCACAAGTTTGCAACCACGATCACCAACAAGTGGACTTTGCTATTCATTGAGAACCCTGGCAACCCGTACGGAGCCGTTCTTGCTATGAGGATTCTGGCCCGACTGTTGTTCACTCAAGGACCAGCCTATCTCGCCAAATTCAGGGCCTCGTATGGATTCTTGGTGCTTCAGTCGTACATTCCTCAGTTCTGGAACGTGGTGCCCATGATCCACGTCGTCATTAGCATTTTACTCGGAGTAGATGTTTGCGACGTGCCCCTGCGTGCGCCTTTGGACACCGAAACGCTGCATACGCTCTATGGTGACGCTCCAGAGGCCAATCGCACCATCTGCCCCGATATTTTGCCGACTATTATGGTCATGCTCAAGAACGGTGTGGCTGCCGCTGTGACACCAGTAGCACCAGTGGGAAAGGGAGGAGTTGATCAAGATCGATCCGCCAGAGTCGTTGAGACCTACCAGACATTGATCGAGTTCTTTACCGAAATGCAAACCAACTCGCGCGTGTTCAAGGAGATCTTTGTCCGAGCCGACTTCATTGACGAGCTGGCAGGAATTTTATTCCCGTTCATTTGCCACAGCACCAAAGCCATGGCCGTTGAGTCGGAGCTCGATCACATCGCATCCGAACCCGCCCCACCAGCCGACATATCATCTGCGGAAGCAGGGAACGAGGAAGCAACTACGTCAAACAGGAGCTCGAAACATTCTTCCAGATCGTCCTTTAATGCCACAGAGTCGGTCACAGATGCCGAGTCGACACCCATCACCAGCGTTCGCTCAGAGTCGCCACCCGCTACTGCATCGACGTCGAACCTGTCTCTTAATGCATCCCAGACGTCCTCGTCGTTACTACAGGTATCCCAAACGTTTTCCGAAGGCACGTTGAGGAGGACTCCGTCCAGTGTGAGCATTGGTCGAGTGCGTGAGGTGGATCTCAAGATTGTCCGTGAACCCATTGCGCTCTCTCTTCTGAAGCTACTGGTCGTCATCAGCATTGACTCGGTCCTGGACTCTGCTCCTCGATCCATGACTGCGATCGAATTGCTCTTGCAATCTTGTCCACCAGCTTACAAAGGTACATTACGTGTTTTTGTTGTGATCAAGATACATGGCGATGTCGAAAACCGTCTCCGATTAACATGATCTTTTGGTTATTACCAACTAGACCACCAAATTTATTTCCAGAGTTTCCTTCTTGGCCATGTTGTCATTGGCTTGGAGCAGAACATTCAAGCACAACCAGAAGTGTTGGCTGACAGCCGTGTGATGTCGAATGTGGTCCAATTCTGTGAGCTGATTGTGGACTTGACTTGCCAGAACTGGTTTGTTGGCAGCTATCTGATCCAGTTCGACCTGATTGCCAATGTTCTCGAGATTATCTTCCAAGACGCGCGACCAGATGCTGTGCGCACACAATTGACATCACTCCTCTACCGGCTGGTCTGTTACACGCTGGGACAGTGCCAGAATGGCACTGAGATCCAGACTGCGAAGCTGGAAGCTCTTTTGGACAAGTGTATTTATTTCCAAAAGATCCTGTTGAGCTCTAGCCCTGGCGATGTCGAGTTTATGAAGTGCTTGATCCTGCACTTGTTCTCGTTCTTGCCAGACGCGGACCAGAAGACACGCTCGACCATGATGATCTTGATCAAGCTGGTGTTCCTGATGCGACCTATTGAGGCCTCTGGATTGCTCAAGCTCAAGCCGACCAACCCCAGTGACGATGAAGATTCGGCTGATGAAGGATATAGCGCCTTGGTTGAAGGAGTAAGTCTAATCACGCAAGAAGTATCAAGCACAAAAGCGCTGGTTGTATCTAACTTTGACTTTGAACTAATTCTAGAACTACCCCGAGTTTGTCAAGTGGAGAGCTGCACACAACGCTGAACTCGAGGCGATCTTTGTCGAGTTCCGAAAGTCCTGGGATGCCATGATGTCAATCGAGTCCCGTGTCAGTGAGGACTCCCAGAGACAGCAGTACAACCGCCGCACCCAGAAACTGAAGCGACTCTTCCGCCGCCAGCATCTGGAACGCAGTATTCTGCAGCAGTACAAGCTCAAGACGCACGGCTGGACCAGAAGCATCCAAGAAATGGAGGAGGTGCGCTACGCCAAATCGCTGCAGGATCTGGATGATCATGTGCGATTCGTCAAGAATGAGTGGAAGAACCTGGTGCGAGACGTCTGCCGCAAGGGCGCCATCTGGGAAGACAAGGACCCAGCCAAGGCTGTGCCACTCAAATGGCGCCTCGACTTTACAGAGGCACGATCACGCATGCGGAGGAAACTGCGGGTGGACGAACGAAAGACTGAGGAACCCTACTTGCCCAAGCAGGGGGGATCGGCTTTGGAAGCCAAGATTTCGAGCCTGAGCATTCCCAAGAATGTCAAGTCGAGCCCGATCCCTGGACAGGCACCTCTCAAGAGCAAGATCGACAAGCTGAAAGAGGCTGATGTTGCATCGGTTGCTTCTGTGGACAAGAGCCAAGACGCCAAAAGTGACAAAGGTAAGGCGAACATCTGTTTTTGTACGATTTGACACTGATCAACCTGCTTGTCTAATAACCTGATTTTTTGTGTTTGAAATTGGCTACCGACAGACAGTGACCATGGTGTTCAGGATGGCACCAACACATCGGACTCTGGAACACTTCCCGAGAATGAGGAAGAAGTCACCGAGAATGGCGAATCCATTCCCACGAATGCTGATGCCGATCTGGAAGACCAGGACAGGGACGCTGAGCCCGCCTTTGAAGAAGCCGCTAACCGCAAGATCCTGCGTCTACTGGAAGCTGGCGATGTTGTGTATGAAGTGTACAACATGAGTCGAGTTACTGGACTGGATGCAGTTGAAGGCTTGCTCCTACTGTGCAAGCACAATATGTACCTAATCGACAACTACTTCCAGAAGCTCGATGGCGAAGTTGTGGACATTAGCGAAGTGGCTGATTCAGAGCGTGACCAGTACCTCCAGCTTCTTGCCTCCAATGCCCCCGCATCTCAGCCTCCATCAGACTCATCTGAAGTTCGCCACCAGTGCCGAAAGTGGCGATTCGAGGATATCAAGGAGGTGCATCGTCGTCGCTACTTGCTGAGGAACGTTGCCCTGGAGCTCTTCTTTGTCGATGGTCGCAACTATTTAATCAACCTAAACTTGCAGCAGCGTGACCTTGTCTACAATCAGCTGGCTAGTCGTGTCGGATCCCTGGCCACCAACAGTTTGCAGATGGGAGATCGCTCAGCCATGATCGAGCCCAACAACAACAGCAACCAGTCGCAGACCTCTCTGGGATCCAAGCTGGCCAACATCTTTGCGCCTTCGTCCATCGCCGACATCACTGCCAAGTGGGAGAAGCACGAGATCTCCAACTTCCAGTACCTGATGCACCTCAACACGATGGCCGGTAGAACCTACAACGATCTGACGCAGTACCCAGTCTTCCCTTGGATTTTGGCAGATTACACGAGCCAGGAGCTGGATCTAACCAACCCCAAGACTTTCCGTGACCTGTCCCGCCCCATGGGTGCTCAGACCCCCGATCGTGAAAAGGACTTTAACGACCGCTACCACACCTGGGATGGTGGTGATGACCACACTCCCCCTTTCCATTACGGCACACACTACTCGTCAGCGATGATTGTGTGCTCGTATTTGATCCGCCTCGAGCCCTTCACGCAAGAGTATCTCAAGCTTCAGGGTGGACAGTTTGACCATGCGGATCGTTTGTTTCATTCGATTGGCAAGAGCTGGGTGTCAGCGTCCCAAAAGACTATGAGCGACGTCCGCGAGTTGATCCCCGAGTTCTTCTACCTGCCCGAGTTCCTGATGAACACGAACGGATTCAATTTCGGTTCACTGCAGACAACAGGTGAACAGATTGACCATGTGTCGTTGCCACCTTGGGCCAAGGACGATCCCAAGATCTTTATCGAAAAGCACCGTGAGGCACTCGAGTGCGAGTATGTCAGCGCACACCTGCACGAGTGGATTGATCTTATCTTTGGCCACAAGCAACAGGGACCCGAGTCGGTGCGAGCTGTGAATGTGTTCCACCACATGTCGTACGAAGGTGCAATTGACCTGGACACGATCGACGACCATATCCAAAAGTCAGCGACCATTGGTATCATCCACAACTTTGGTCAGACGCCGCGCCAGTTGTTCAAGAAGCCACATGGTCCTCGCCTGCCACCGAACCGTGACCCGCTTTCGGCGAACTACTACAACATTGCGAGTCATGCTGAGTATTTGACACAGTCTGTGATTCCAGTCAAAGGTATACTGTGAAAGAATATTGTTTTAACTTTTGTTTCTTTTCAAGATCTAATCGAGATAATCGTTTGTTCTGTTCGTCTAGATATCGGTCTACCTGTTGGGGAGATTATTTATCAGGGCGATAAGCCATTTGTGGGTCACAGTCAGAGAACCTATGAACCCTATGCCTGCAGCAAGTATGTGGAGTGGGGATTCTCGGACAACAGTGTTCGCCTCTACTTGACTGAGACCAACAAGGTAAACCATCGAGCGTCTTAAGTGCGAATGCGTAATGGTATATACTAGGAAAAGTGTCTAATATCTTTCATATACTCCTTAGGTTCTCGGCATTTTCGAGAACTTGCATTTGGAAGCGATCACCTCAGTCAAGTGGGCCGACGACCGAACCATCGTGACGACGAGTCGCGACACTGTGGTGTGTATCTGGCGCATTGTGCAGAACCGTAGTTACGAGCTCAAACTGATGAAATGTCTGCGTGGCCACCGCGAGACTGTGAACACGGTCGCCATCTCGGTTGCGTACTCAATCATTGTCAGTGGATCTGAAGACAAGTCTTGTATCGTCTGGGACCTGAACCGACTTGAGTATGTCCGTCAGCTGGGCAAACACGAGGACGGTGTGCGAGTGGTTGCTATCAATGACGCCACAGGCGATATTGCCACCTGCTCGGGCCCTGTGCTGCGACTCTGGACCGTGAATGGAGATCTCATTCTTCAAAAGTACACAACCCAGATTGGTGACCCCATCTTAGACTGTGTGTTCTATGCCGGTCGCACAGGCGAATGGGTGTCGCGTGAGATTTTGTTCACAAGCCACCGCCGCGGAACCATCAAGGTGTGGGAGAAGGCTGTCATCGATGGACAGTTCAAGAACACTCATATGGGATCCATGTCGATCAGCTCGCTTCAGACTTCGCTTGATTCGATGGTATTGACGACAGAGTCTCCTTCTAGCGCTGGAAATGGCTCAACGGCCCTGGCTAGCTCACATCAGTCTCGGAACTCGACCTCGACGCAAACGTCGGTTATGACAGGAGCTGCTACGGTTGTTGGCGACGATGGACTCACCAGTGTCTCGACTCCTGGACATGGACGCGAGCGGACGATGAGCAGCAACCACCATGGCTTCAGAGACGAGAACGGATCTCTGGGTGTCATTCAAGAGATTGCAGAAGACCAGTCGTCCTTTGGAGAGCGGACGCGCCAGTCGTCTCATACGACCTCCTCAACATCGACAGTTGCGAGTAATCAAGCCAAGAACCGTGTCGCCAAATGGGCGCTGCGACTCCGTCAGGCCTACACGTACGAGGACCGTCTGCGTGTTGACGGAGGAGTGGCTCCGAACATTGTTTCGCTCTATGTGTCAAGGTAAGGAAACCCCACAGCCTTGGCCAATTTGGGTTTCGCTCTATTATATTAAGTTGACCAAACCTAATTAACTCTTGTTTGTTTGTCCACGCCTTACTAGTGCCCGCCGCGCTCTGTACACGGGAGACTCATTAGGCCGCATCTTTGTGTGGGTGCTGCCAGATGGTAGCGGTTGCAGTCACTGGATGCAAGCAGGACGCGACACGGTCTGTGTGAACTGCCAGACCCGATTCCCGCTGCTCGAGCGACGATTCAACTGCAAGACTTGCGGCGGTGTGTTCTGTGGAACGTGTACGTTTGTTCCTATCTCTGGCTTTGCAGAGAAACAGGCGCGGTTCTGCTTCAAGTGCTCTGGTGGCAAGCTGAAGGAACTTATGGGATAGTTTGTGGGCGTAATGTTTTGCTATTTTTTGCTAGTGTAATTTGCTGTTTTTTAAATTTTTATAAAGTGAGAATTCGACTATTGTCTGAATTGAGATGCTATTTGGCTGTGGGGTGCTCAGGACTTTTTCAACAGACACATTGTCGCTTTGTAACAACTAACAAACCCTAGCAGAAATCGTAGTTGGCTTGCGGACTCTTGAACGTCGGGAAGTGCTTGAAGCGGCGACACGACAATGTGTCTAGAATATCGACACATAGACAATCAGTCCTCCTGAGTGGCTCCCAGAATAGCTTTTGTTCGCTCAAGATGGGGCCAGCCTTTTTCTTTTCGATCAATTGCATCCGTATATTACATAAAATTGACTTTGAGGGCGCAAATTCGCCACAGCCTACACTCATTTCTTGGTAATCATGTAAACTCAGCCACGCCATATGGAACAGCCCTGCGCCCCTCTAGCTCAACGGCCCTTTTTTGGTTTATTGAACCCTGTTGTGACCCTGGGAATTGTGACCCCCACATTTTGACATTCCAAGGAATTGAAGTACCTTCGTGGCCAATTAGGTCGCGGTGTCCACGGCGCCGCGACCAACATGGGAATTAAGCTTTTGTCGAACGAAATGAGACCCTCTGGGCTAATGACAGCATGAAAAGGGTTTCTTTTTTTTGAGAAGTTTTACATTACGCCCAAAAAAACTTGAACGACCGGGGACGAGTAAACAGCTGTGTAGAAACATTTTGACATAGTTTACACTTGGACGACCACATGGGATCTGAAGAACATATAAATATGTGCCTTGTTGTGCACTTGTTCACCTTCAAACCAAACATTTCCCTATACACACTCAACCAACCCCATCCTCACTCTCCACCTTTGCATCGCTGCAATATCCTACCTTCCTTGCACTGTCCTCTACCACCTCGAACGATGGGTCAGACCACCAGCCACGTTGTCGCGGATTACCGCATTGCCCCCGAATGGGAGCCCCATGATTCCACCATCATGTCGTGGCCCACCGGCTGGGAGGGCCTCAACTACAATGTCCAATCCGACATTGCTCGCGTTGCCAAGGCCGTCGCCAAGTTCGAGTACGTCCAAGTCATGGTCCCCCCCAGCCACGTCAAGTCGGCCAAGAAAATGCTCGGTAGTGATGTCGACATCATTCCCATGCAGGTCGACGACCTTTGGGCCCGTGACACCGTTCCCTTGTTCCTGAGCAAGGGCAAGGACCTCGTTGGAGTGAAATACAACTTCAATGGCTGGGGCAACAAGCAACCCCACAAGTACGACGCCCGTATCGGCTCCAGCTTGCTCGACTACCTGGACCTGCCCGGTTTCCACTCCAAGCTCGTTGGTGAGGGAGGATCGATTGAGACCGATGGCGAGGGCACCCTCCTCATGACCGAGAGCAGCATTGTCAACAAGAACCGCAACCCTGGCAAGTCGCGTGACCAGATTGAACAGATCTTCAAGTCTGAGCTGGGTGTCAAGAAGGTCATTTGGGTCAAGGGTGTGATTGGCCACGACATTACCGACTCGCACATTGACAGTCTTGCCCGCTTCGTCGCCCCCGGTGTTGTCATGGTCAGCCGTCCCGCCCCCGCCCCCGCCGATGACAAGGAGTCCCAGGTCTGGATCAAGCAGTACGAGCAGGCTCTTACCGTCCTGAACAACTCGACCGATGCCAAGGGACGTAAGCTCCAGATCATTGAGCTGCCGGAGCCCGATCCCGCCAAGGTCCGCAAGCTGCCCCGTCGCGACATTGAGCTCTGCAAGGACATTGACCTCGACTGCGAGAACGGTGGCCTGACCTCGTACGTCAACTTTTACATTGCGAACGGCGGCATTGTCATGCCCGAGTTTGGTGACAAGGAGGCTGATCGCAAGGCGCGTGAGATTGTTCAGAAGGCTTTCCCCGATCGAAAGGTTGTTGCTGTTAACATTGACTACGTGGCTGTGGGTGGTGGCGGTATCCACTGTGCGACCCACGAGCTGCCCAAGGCTTAATTGCCGTTTCTCTCATATCACCTTTTTGACAGACAGCCTTTGAATAAAATATCTCTCTGTCAAGTTGATGTACTAGGGACGACTCCCAAGTTGTGTTGGAGAAGTGTACTGGCTCAATACATGTAAAGTTCTTTCTCCTCGACACTATCGATGCAAAGTGGTCTCTATCACACTCGATGTGACTTTGTCACAGAAAGGAGCAACGAGGCTCCCGAGCCGCCTTGCTACAATGATCGATAAGGAAAACGAGAAAGAGAAAGATGGAACAAAACCTCAAGATCGAACATAAAAATACAATGACCACCTTGTGTTGGTCACGTCCGCTTTCTTTCAAACATCCAGGGAGGGGTTTTTTTTTCTTCTTTTGCTTTATTTTAGAAAATGTGAGATTAATTGCTTTGAATAACTTTGACATCCGCGTTCAATTGCTCCTTGAGAGCGTCCAACCCTTGAAGAACCACCGGCAGCGCGTTCTCCAGGGACGCCATCTGCTCCTCCAAGGTGTCTTGGGTTGCTGTCGTTAATACAACCGATGTCGTTGTGCGCTTGCTGGGTGATGATCCCTTGGACAACTTTTGCTTCTTGGCCAGATACTCGACCGAATGGTGTGGCTTCGGTACAGGGATCACATCGAGTGGGGGTGCCGAGAACCAGAGTACCTGCTTCTTGTCATTGTGGATCAGCTGCTCCACCGTCAAGGGTCCTAAGGCGGTGGTGCCTCCTTCCTTCATAGGTGCCAGCTTGCCATGCTCAGCGGCATGGTTGACGCCGCTCAAACCCAGACCAGCGCCTTCCATCGGCGTTGCTGGGATCATGCCCACTTGAGGCGAACCTGAAGAGTTAGTTCGGACATGATTGTTGAAAGGCACAGGCGAGCCCAACCCTTGTGCCACGACCGGTGCTGGCGGAATTGATGGACCCTTGGACATAGCTACTTGAGGAGACGGACCTTGTGATGGTGGGGGTTGGGAGAAGCCGTGTGGGGGAACGTTAGGCTGGAACGGCGGCGAATGCATCAGAGGCTGCTGCTGCTGCATTTGCAGCTGGGCCATGTTCTTTTGCTGTTGCTGCTGAGCTAGTTGTTGTTGGAGTGCTTGTTGTTGCGCCAGTTGCTGCTGCTGTTGTTGCTGTTGTTGCTGTTGTTGCTGGGCGAGCTGTTGCTGCTGTTGTTGCTGGGCCTGCTGGGCTTGCTGAGCTTGCTGGGCTTGCTGGGCTTGTTGTTGAGCTTGTTGTTGAGCTTGTTGTTGAGCTTGTTGTTGGGCTTGTTGCTGAGCTTGTTGTTGAGCTTGTTGTTGAGCTTGTTGTTGTTGAGCAAGAGCAGCCTGCTGCTGCTGCTGTTGGAGGGCCTGTTGTTGAGCAAGTTGCTGTTGCTGTTGTTGCGCTAATTGCTGTTGCTGAGCCAGTTGTTGCTGTTGAGCGAGCTGTTGTTGTTGTTGCTGGGCCATCTGCTGCTGGGCGAGTTGATGCTGAGCCATCTGCTGTTGCTGCTGTTGTGCAAGTTGCTGCTGGGCCAATTGCTGCTGCTGTTGCTGAGTCATTTGCTGCTGCATGTGTGGCTGTGATGCAAACTGACCAAACTGCTGTTGCTGTTGTTGCTGGAGTGCGAACTGTTGCTGAGGGGTCATGTTGTTAGGGTATGGAGGCTGTTGAGGATATCCCTGAGGTGGGAAACCAGGCTGTGGAAACTGAGGTTGACCAAACTGCTGCTGGGGAAATTGCTGACCCATCTGCTGAGGGAACTGCTGAGGGTAGCCCTGTCCGTATGGAACGCCCTGTGGATAGGGCTGTGGGCGGATCTGGCCCGGCTGGAGTGGCTGATTGTAGCCTTGCTGAGGGAAAGGCATACCGCGCTGCTGCATTGGGTGTTGCTGTTGCATTGGGTGCATTTGCTGGCCCTGAGGGAACTGTGCATTGGGCATTGGCTGTCCAGGCATGCCAGGCCGTGGAGGCATGCCGTACTGTCCAGGGTTGTATGGATTGAACTGCTGGGGGTAGCCTTGGTTCTGCATTGGCATTGTCTGGGGCTGATTGGCTGGTGTTGGAGTTGCCGCCGGAGCGGGTGTTCCTGTGCCCTGCTGAGGATTCTTTCTTGGTCTACCGCGTTTCATAGCTGGCGGTGGAGGGCTTTGCACGATCGCATGGTCTGTAGCAATATGGCGCTGAAGATCCGCATGACTTGGGAATACACTTTTTTTGGGACATGAAAATGAGATAAGTTATCGATAAGCATAAGAATACGGAATTAGAGTCATTCCTGACAAGATACTTACGCTGAGCACTGAAGTCCTGAGCTGAGGCTGGAGTAGTTGCACCGAACCCACTGGGGAGGAATATTAGGATTGGGTATGCCTTTTCCGTTGTTGAGTGGCGGTGATCCTGGGTGTTGTTGCACTGAATTGCGTTTGCCGCCAGCCGAAGCTTGAGGTGTACTTGACCGTGATGCAGCCTCCGTGTCCTGCTTTCCTGCCTTTTCTACCATTGATACGCTGGGCAATTTCTTGATGACGAGGGGCTCGGGAAACAGTTTCAGCTTGATATCGCCGGGTTTGTGGCCTGGAGGAAGGCAACTGGCCCAGTTCTTGATTTTGGACACGTTCTTGTAGCTTTCGTTATACCGTTGCTCACAAAGGTAGATGATCTGACCCTCTTTCCACTCCAGTGGCCGGCCACGGACGTAATCCCGCAAGTAAAGGACATAGCATCTGTCGATGATTTCGCTCACCAAGTGCTCATGCGATCCTGTTGCCTTGACCACCTCTGATGGGTAAAATCGGGTTGTGTAAGGGTGGATGATTTGCTCTGGACGCAAAAACCACGTTGCATCGAGTCCTGTTTGTCCGCTACAAAAAAAAACATTAAAATTTCTTTGTGTTAGTAAAGTTGACGCCGGACGCTTTGCCATTATCTCGCATCATGAATTTCTGATCCCGTACTTTTCGTCCTCCCAAAGGGTATAGATGAGCGCAATGATGGGTCTGGTTGGATCACGGTCGTTTTTCAGGTGCACAAAATCGCCTAGATTTGAAGAAAAGTAAATATTGATCATGTCAGAAACCACCATAATCAATGACGTTGATTATCCAATGACTTGTTGGGTGACGGGTTGAACAAGGTCTTACCAACATTGTAAACAACTCCTCGTACGGTAACAGTGGTCAACTCCTTGGCGTGTTTCCTGGAGTGCTTGTTTTTGACGTGATCGCGACCATCCTTGCCAATCTCTTTGTAAAAGAGTTGCTGTTTGATAAAAGACACATAACTGTTAGTTGGGCCTACATCGTTGGACAATCCCAAGTACGACGCTGGTGTATTAGAGGTACCTGCAGATCTTCAGCGTCTAGGTAGACATCCGAGCCCTCGGCGTTGTACTGCTTTGCGTTTTCAAACATCAGCTCGAAATCCTCTTCAAATGCCTCCAGTGTTTTGTATACTCCCGAGGCAATCTTTCTCTGAATAATATCCAATGCAATAGGTTTGGAGATCTAGAGATAGTGACACTTGGTCAAGTCAGAACAAGTTCGACCAACATAGCAGTGTACCTCAAATAAAATCCTAGATATCCGTTACCTCTTCATAATAATCGGGATATTCCTCATGGCTAGGCAGCTCCAAGAACAGCTCGGCTACTTGTCGACCACTATTGCAAACGCGTAGCACAAAGCAAAGACAAGGTACGTTAGTGCAGACTCGCGAGAAACCATGATCCGACTGCACGGCTTGAAGTGAAGGCCAGCAGGTCTTACGATTCATCCTTGTAGCTCTTGACAGTCTTGAGCACTTTGTTGCAGAACTCGGGAGTAAACTAAAAAGTGAACCCAACCGGTTAAACAGCCAAACGACAAACAACGAGTAAGCCTCATAGATGAATATCGTAATCACGGTCTTCCGGATCATTTTCGACTTGCCTGTATTTCCTCCTGTGCGCCCTCGTCCATCAAGACGGCGACTGCTGCGTCGATGTGGTGCTACATGGTTTCATGACCCCAAGTCGAGACGTCGTACAAAAGGGAGAAAAACGGACACGGATCATCCCCGGTGAACACAAGTGGCGCAGAAGGCATAACGTTTCGTCGGCGATCGGTGGGGTTTGGCAGAGTAAGAGAGCAAGAAAGAAGGAAGATGTCAGCACACCCTACCCAGTGCCCATGCGCATGATCCTCAGTACATCAACCCCCTCAATTCTCTTCGTAAGGAGGCAAACACACACAGAAAAGCACGGCGAGGAACGTAGGCACGAGAAAAAAAGAGGGGCTGAAAAGATGCAAGAAATGTTGGCGGGGTCCAGGAAAGATCTGTCTTTTTGTGATGTGTGGGGTGGGTGTGCATGGGTGTATGTGTCGGTGTGTGTGTTGGTGCGTGTGGACTCACCTCGAGCGTGGTGGCATCCTTGTGAATAGGTGATCCCTTGCGGTTGTACTCCTTGGCGTTGGCCGTCAGTGTCCGCAAGTCCTTGCCAAAGTTGACCATGTTCTCGCTGCTGTATGCGCCATTTTCCAGTCGAGACTAAAAGTATTTAGAAAAGCGGAAGTTGCGCATTAGAGATATCCGCCATATTGCCGTCTCCTGATGAGAAGCGAGACTCTCGACCGTCCATTACTCTGATGATATCGAATGCAATGGGGTTCTTTATCGTGAGGTAGTAGTCCGGATATTCGCTTCGATCGGGCAGCTCCATAAACAGATCAGACAGCAAACGCCCGGTGCTAAGGTGGACATAAGGAAATAGTTTGTGGTAAGTCTTTTTGGTGCAGATCTAGCAAGCTGTCCACTCTGGAGCAAACTGCAACAACTCGAGGGGGGAGAAGGTACCTTTTGTCGGTCAGGGCCTCGAGTCTGTCGAGGATCTGCTCCATGGCCTCGGCCTTGTTGAGTGGGAGTCCGTCCGCGATGGAGACGTCACCCTTGTTCCTTGGAGGCATTCTCGTTGTGTGTGTACTTTGTGTTTGTTCTCTCCTCCCTTGTCCTAGTCCTTGTCCTTGCAATGACGGCCTTGGCGCGAGGGCTGGAAAATGTCAAATGTGTGTCGGAGTGTCGACAGTGTTACTGAGATTGGAGTTGATGCTGAGTGTCCCAGAGTCGAAGCAAGAAAGTGACGATGAATATGGTGAGACTGTTCGGCTGTGGGGGTTGAGTGATTGACTACTCGAACGGCAAACGGGACAATGGGCTAGCGGCGTCGCGTACTGAAAATATGTATTATGCGAGTGGCAAATGAAAAAAGAAAAAAAAAAAAATGGCGCGAATAAGTTTTACGATTTTGTGAGCATAAAATGGACACACAAAGTGTTCTGGTCTGATGTTTACCGATGGAAAAGGTGATTGATGATGCGAGGGAAATGATGGGTGAATGTGAATGGTACTGATGGTTATGAATGTGATCAACCCACGCGCGAAAATGAAAGAGAGAAAGAAATAGATCAGTGTACCCTGGGGAGGGGAAGTAGTGACGTCACCATTCGCAATTTTATTGAATCGATCCTTGACTCTCCCCACTCGACCGTCCTGTGTTGTCCTTCCTACTTCTTGGTCAGCAAATTCTTGGCGTAAATGGAGACGGGGCCATCGGGCTCAACGTAGTCCACATGAGGGTGCACCGTCAGTGTTTCTATTGGAGAAGAACGATACGTTGTCAGTCTCTGAGAGCATAGCATAAGCATCTTTGTAGAGTACAAATATCCCCATTGGCAACCACGGGTTGGAACGTACGGACGGCAGTGTCAGGCATCTCGGCAGAGAATCCAAGCAAAGCCGCATTGTACCGGTGAGTGATCTTGCCTCCTATGATAGCCAACAATAGTCAGCAAAGACATGAAAGTCGTCAATATAGACATTCGTTCGTTACACCGTCCTTCAAAAAAAAAAAACTTTCCCACACTCGTAGGGATGGGATCAGCAAAAAGTCAGGACCCTACCCTTGGACTCACAGTCTTTGACTGCAGCTTCAATCTCTTCAGCGGGGGTTTCGGCCTTGAACACGACAATGACCTTATTGCTGGAAGCGCTCGCACCTGATGGGACGGTCGAAGGAATCGTCGAAGGAGCTTTGCCCGGAGCACTAGCGAGTGAGTGAGCGACAGGTGCGCCGGGTGTTGCGGTACCTACTGGGAGAACTGACGCTGACAAGGCATTGGACAGTGAATTCTGTCCAGGTGTGGTCGAGTTGGTGGGCTTGTGGTGGGAGTGGCCGTGGGAGTGGTGGGCTAGGTATCGAAGTTGAAGGACAGGGTATGGGACCAAAGAGGAAGAGAGTGTCGAAGGAGGATGAGTGCGCGCAACAACAAGATAGCCGTCCATGGCCCCAAGCGACTTTGACTTCGACCCCAACCTTGGCAAAAGGGACATAGATAGTGACTTACAAGACATTTTTTCTTGGTAATAGAGGGTTGGGGGTTGCGTGCGCTTTGGTGTTTTGTGTTGCGTTGGAATGGACGATAAATGAAAATGAAGGAAAATGAGAAGGAAGAAACCAAATGTCAAGGCTTGTTTATTCCTTGGCATTTCTTTTCATTCATTTTCTTATTACGTCACTTTAATATGTAAAGGTCGCGTTTCCTGACGCGAGTAAGGAAACGCGGCCTCGTGCTTTACCATGGAAATGAGAGACTGTGAATAGTGAATACAATGAAAAAAGTTTAATACAAAAGGTTGTTCTATTGCTCTTCGTCCTCACGCTCCTCGGGAACCTCTTGTTCGTCCTCGGTAGCTGCTGCCTCGATTGCGATGGTGGTCGCTGCTGCCTTCGCCTGGGCAATGGCGCTCGACTCCTTGTCCATGGCCAGATGGCTCTCCAACATGGTCTCCAAATCCTTTTGGCGGGACTCCATACGAGCCAAGCTGGCCAAAAGTGACTGGACCAAAGTGTCGGTCAGTTGAGATGACCCAGAAGTAATAGGTGCATCTGTCCTTGAGGCCCTTGACTCGTTCTCGGCTTGGAGCTTACGTTGAGCAAGAGCTGCCTTGGCCTCGCGGTCCTTGTTGCGGCGAACTCTGAACTCCTCAAAGGTCTCCTTTGGCGACAAGGTCGTCTTCCAGATGTCGTCGTTCTCGGTGGTCATGCCTTCTTCGGCCTGACCAGCGGTCGTTGGCCTGACACCTTCAACCGAGTCGTGGCCATCCTCAAATTCCTGAGTAGCCAGCAAAAACAGGTCGTCGACGTCGTCGTCATTCTCATTGGTCAAGTATCTGTAAACACGGCGGCCTCCTTGAATATCATCATTCTCGTTAGTGCTCTTGAGCTTGAGGTAGTGACTGCGTTCACCGCGAGCAATTAACAGGACTGGGACACCAAAGAGGGCGGACATGATGACCTTGTTGATCCGGCCGTAGGTCTTCCTGGACACGCACACGCTCCAGGGAATGACCAAAAAGACCTCGATGAGGTTGAAGGGAGCAGCATAGGGGAACTGATCGGGTGACTTCAAGTACGAGAACACCTTGAACGTGAACAGGGCCAGATACTCTTTCTCGGCCGAATCCGTGATGTTGGTGTAGGACGAGTTGAAGAGAGCAACCAACAAGTTGAGCAGAATAATGGAAGTCAAGAAAAGGTACAAGCAGAAGAGCCAGACTCCATAGTAACCCTTGTCCTTATTCATCTCAGCTGCAATATCAAAGTCGGGATCCTGGAGGAAACCGCGGAGAAGAAGCATGCAAGAAACATACAGACTCTTGTCCTTGTCCTCTGCCAGTGCATAGAAGCTCTGCAAGAATCCGATAAACACCCAGGATAACAGCCAGAAAAACATGATTCCGTCCTTGAGCATCTTTTGCAGTACCATGATCATTGTTCCTATAGTTTGAGAGTACAACTGGTTGGTATTGACGCCTTGGACAAAGCTCTATTTGTTTAGAACACGACACTTACCAAAGTATTGTAGACCATCCAACAGCGACAGTGTTTTGACCCAGAGGAAGACGGCGAGCAATGCAAGCAAGTCGTAGGCGTTGTCGTTGTAATCTTCAATTGTTTTATCTACCGAGGTGACATAGCAAGCCACAAAGCGGTAGACAAAGGCGACAAGGAACAAGGAGTAGGAGATGATGTTGACCCAATGCCAGATGCTTCCGAGGAAGAAGGCCGTGCCACCCTCGAAGATCTATTCGACAAACATGCTTGATGTCAGTATTATTATTATTATTACTATTATTATTTTGGGTCCAAGAAAGCAGCTTGCTCATGAAAGATTACAAAAGAAACGTACCAGACGGAACTCTTCAAAAATATAACCAAAGACAAAGGTGTACATGATCCATTCGGCAACAGTGGGGTCGCTCCCACCTTTTTCGGGACGATCATTGACAACAATCGTGTATGTGATCAAGAACAGGATGAACATGAAAATCTTCAAGTTGTTCTGGTATCTAATCGTCCAAGGTAAAGGCATATGTCAGTCTCTATTCCTTGTCCTTTGCATGCCTCCATATTTGAATAGACTCTACTTACTTGGGCACATTCAAACGGCCAACATCAACCCACTCCCAGAGATGATGACGCGACCGGCGGACTCCGCTGTACTCGACAAAGCGCACGCGGCACTCTTCGTCCTCTGTCTGCAGAATAAGACCGTTCCACAACGCCTGGACACAGCGCTGGACCTCGATATCGGCCAAGAAGTCTGTGGCGTGGACTCGGATGGCAATCTCGATCGCGTTCTCAGCCGTGTTGCGCTCCTCGCCAATGGCATAGAAGGGGCGAGTCAGGACGTGGCAGTAGGTGGCCATCATGTCTTTGTCGACAAAGACCTTGGTGACAGCGGCGGCAGCGATCTGAGCGACGCCTGCACGGCGTTCGAGCAGGCGCTTGCGACCCACATCGCGCTCTCCTTCCTCCAAGAAGGTCTCGACACAGCGCAAGAGGCCGTAGACGACCTCGCGGCCAAGACCTGCCATGAACTCGACCACATCGTCCGTGATAATGTCGTCCTCTACGTTGGGGGAGTCGACGAGCGAGTTGATGAGGGTGAAGAGTCTGGGGAGGAGGGCGTGAATCTTGCGAGGGGAGGATGGCGGGGTGTTGTGGTGGCCATTGGGGATCTCGTTCTCGACGACATTGCGAAAGCCGTCGACAAAATCCTGGACTCGCTCGAGGGGCGAATGGCTCGAGTCGTGGGCATTCTCGTGGGCAGCGCGGATGACTCTCTCTTCCTCATTGTCCTGTTGGTCTGTTAGGAGAGGGGTTTCCTCATGTGAGTTGTCGTGGTCGTGGTCGTCAGACATTGTTGCGAGAGATGCAATGTGCCGGTGACGATGGAGTGATTTGGGAAGGAGGAGAGGGTTGGAGAGAAGAAGGAAAGAGAAGAAGAAGAGAGGACCAACAAGGTGTAGACGGTGCAGGGTGTTCAAGAAGAGCGAGGCCAAGGGCGGGAGTGAACTCAAAGAGGCCAACTACCAGACTATCCTCAAACCATACGTTGAGTGAACGAGCCATTGCCCTTCCTTTGGATGAGATCACTGTGCGCTTGGTGCTATTATTTCCCGCTTGTCTGGAGTCTCTGGACTGACGGTTGGAGTGGAGGAACGATCAGCCTCGGTATTATTGGGAGGGTGTGCATGTTGCTGTTGCAGGAAAATAGACCTTGCAGCCATCCGACCCACATTCCCATCGCACCAGTGACACCACCACTGAGAGAGAAAAGTGATTGTTTGCTTGCTGTTGCTGTTGTTGTTGGTCGTTGGTCTGCCTCTTCTTCCTCTTCCTCTTCTTCTTCTTCTTCAACAACAACAACAAATGGGCCTCGTCCGTTCAGAGAGACGAAAAACTCCGTTTTCCCGTTTCTGAGAGCATTCTCCTTCTCCCTCCCTGGCTGTTGCTCGTTGGGAGGGTGTGGGTGATTACCAAATGCACATGGCCCGTCCGAACAATGGAAGGCCATGTGTGTGTCCTGCAGGAACAATATAACCAGCCCCAAACTCCACTCCCGTTTGGGCTGGACATTGGTGTGTGTGTGTGTGTGTGGTGCCCAGTGGAAATCGCTCAAGTGGAATTTGTGCCCATCTCCTAGGCATTCATTGGTCGTGTGGGTATTCTTGGCTGAGCTCAACGTCCATTGAAGAAGAATTAAAAGCCGTCCCCTTCATCGTCCTAGGCCTTTCATTTATGGAAACGCCAGTCGCCCCTGCCCAACTTCCCACCACCAAGACTAGTGTGCAGCAGCATGCATGAGAAAAAGAAGGAAGGAAAAGAAGGATTTTCATCCCCCATCGCGTGAGAAAATGTGCCAGACACTAATATAGCAAGGAGGAGCCAAAGTCGTTGCGTTTGTACCATCATCACCCATCCATCCAACACATCCATCGCTACTGACAGAGAGAAGGGAGAACAAAGCCATGACCCTCGATGGCTTTGTTTTGTTTTCTTTTTCTTTTTTTCTTTTTTGTTTTTTTATTTGGTTGCAAGCTCAATGCTATTGACATGTTATGAAGGAACATTCGATACTGCCAGGAATTCGGAAACAAAAGGCAGCAACTGCTCGGGAAACCAATCCAATAAAAAGACGACACAAAACGAAGCATGTACAATAGATTTGTGTTCGTGTGCCTTGAGCTTTCTTTTATGCCCTGGTCTTGAGCAGCTTCTCAAAGTGGGCGTCCAGAGGTCCCTTGTTGTTCAGGTACTTGACGTAGCAACCATCGGGCTGAAGACGACCCTCGGAGCGGGCAATGATGTAGTCGTCGCGCGACAGCTTGGTGAAGCCCCACTTCTTGGAGACAATGATTTTTTGGCGACCAGCAAACTTGAACTTGGCACGGCGGAGCGACTCGATGACCACGGCCTTGTTGTTGTCCTTGGTGCGGATGGAAAAGATAATCTGCCCAATGTTCACACGAGCAGCAGTGCCATAGGGCTTGCCGTAGGCACCGCGCATGCCGGTCTGGAGACGATCAGCGCCGGCACAGGACAACATCTTGTTGATGCGGATGACGTGGAAGGGGTGCAGGCGCACACGCATGTGGAACGAGTCCTTGCCCGAGTGTTTCGAGATGTACTTGTTGGCACAGATGCGGCCGGCCTCCAGGGCCTCGGACGAGATCTGCTGCTTCTCGTCGCACAGCAAGTGGACGCAGAGTGGGAACTCGTCGACACCGGCCTTCTTGCGACCAAGGTCGTAAATGCGAATCTTGGGGTCGGGAACACCACGGCAGAAGCGAGACTTAGGGTAAGCCTTGTTCTTTTGGTATCTGTAGCAGCGAGCAGGACGGCGACCCATGGTTGAAGAGTTGTTGGTTGGTCGGTTGGTTTGGTATTGGGTGAAAGGGAAGTATGTACAAGTGCGGAAGATGTCTCTCCAATTGGAAGGGAAAGGTAATGAGAGTGAATGAGATGAATCAATGACGAGAGAAGAAAAGAAGAAAAAATAAAGGCACACCACCTACTCTTGTTAAAAGGGATGGGTCCTACGCTCGGACCGCAGTCAACGCATTAGTAATGAGTGTATCAGGTGACCATCTGAGACGCATAGTCGCCAGCACCTATACAACCAAGGTTGCGCGATCTGGGACCCTTCTTATTTTGGCACAAGTGGGGGCCGCAGTCGCGTTAGTTTGTCAGCAAAACATCCCCATTGAATGGCCTTGTTCTCTGGGAAATGATACACCCAGACGCACCTCCTCGGGGAAAACAAGGGAGGCTTCCTGAACAAACTCGCTACATGGCTACACGGTGTTCTATCCTCAGGGACATGAGGACCTTTGACCTGTTCGTGGCTCTCGCTTCCTTGCAAGTAAGCAACAAAGGCACATTTTCGTTGTCTCGTTGGCATTGTGGCTGATTGGCTCCCTGGTCGAAACACGGGGAGAGTGTGACAGGCTGACAGCACAAAAATGAAGGGAGAGCAGTGCGTCATTGCGTGCATTCACCAGTGCCTCCTTCTCCCACATCCCATTCCTCACCATCCTATTCCTCATCATCTCACTCCATATTCCCCACTCTACTCCACCACACAAACACAGAAGCCCCATGTCGCCATTGAGACTCAGGATTAGGCACAAGGACGGAATGGCCACGCTTACCAGCCTTACTCCTCAGTCCACGCTGTCGGAACTGCACGTATGTGTGTGAATAGGATGGATAATAATGACGGGACGGTCGCGTTATTGAGACGAGATGTCCACTAAACCAACTAACTGCCCTATGTAGAACGCCATTGCCTCAGAGATCAATGTGCCCTCCTCTCACCTCGAATGTAAGCAACCCACTACCATCTCACTTGACGGACAAGTCGATAACTGATCGACCACCTTGTTCGTATCTGAAATGACAACATAGTAAAGTCGGGATACCCTCCAAAGCTGCTCTCGGTCGATGACGCAAATGCAGCGCAAAGCTCCCTTGAATCGCATGGGATCAGAGACGGCGACCAGATTTTGACATCGGAACGTCAAGGAGGCCCATCCATCACATCTCCTGCGACAGTGCCGAAACCTGACTCCTCCTCCTCCTCCACGCCAGCAAACAGATCGTTTGCTCCAGTGAACTCTAGTTCGTTTGGCTTCGGATCTGCTCCCGTGGTGCCACAGTCTGGTGCCAGATCTACAACCACATCATTTGGCGGACTTTCTACCGTTGATTCTTCGTACAAGGCACCTTCTAGGCCAGCTGTGTCACCGAGGCCGATCCAAAGCGTGGAAGGCATTCGTATCCGTGACCATGGATTCCTTGTTGTTCGAGTACGCGCACACTCCCTGATCTCAGACCACGCCTTTTTGTATTGTTTCTCTCCGTACTGACACCCTTCACTCCACTGTAGGAAGTTGAGGATGATAACAGTTGTCTGTTCAACGCGATTGCATACACTCTAGATCCTGCCATGAAGTCAAACATACAAGGTCTCCGCCAGATTGTAGCACAGGTCATTGAAGTCAACCCGGACGAGTACCCCGATGTTGTGTTGGGGTGAGTGGATCATCTCTGGCTAAAACGCAAGTGCCACTGTGTCATAGGCACCTAACCAATGCATCGCGTAACCCTGTGTATAATAGCCGTCCTAGGAGAGACTACTGCGACTGGATCAAGAGAGAGAACAGTTGGGGCGGTGCTATCGGTAAGTCAAACTCAGTGGAACCAGAACGTGGAGTTGATACCTTCTTGCAGTCTGACCTCACCTTTTTTGTGTTACAACTCAGAGCTCGCCATCTTCTCGGAGCACTATAAGATCGAAATTGATAGCGTCGATGTTTCCACGAACCGGGTGGATCGCTTTGGCGAGGGAAAGTACAGCCAGAGAGCCATACTGATATACAGTGGCATCCACTACGACGCCGTTGCCTTGACGCCAGCTTTGGATATTCCTGCAGACTGTGACCAGACACAGTTTGAGATCGGCTTAGAAGACATTGTGAACGGTGGAGTGCAGTTGGCGGCCAAGCTCAAGAAGGCACACAAGTACACAGACTTGGCCACGTTCACACTTCGCTGCACTATCTGTCAGACCGGTCTCAAGGGCGAAAAAGACGCACAGAACCACGCCCAACAGACTCAGCACACATCTTTGTAAGTCGCTCTCTTATGCTTCATCCGGCGCTCATGCCTGTTTCGTCTTTCTCCGTGATCTAACAGGCTTTCTATTGTCCAGTGAGGAATACCGATAGAACACGTAGACACTCAAGACCAAATAGATGTCCACGCGCCATAATATGATTACTGTAAACCCAAGAAGTTCGTCAGCGTTGCTCTCGCTTTATTCTGATATTGGATGTATTGTCATCGACATTTCTCAACTTTCATTTCACATTTCGGCACAATATTTCTGTGCAAATGGCGACTTCATTCATCAGCCAATTCTAAGGACGCACCTACTCTGGAGCTCCCGCCTGTAGTGGCAAAAGCTATCAAGATGCCTGAAATACTCGAACGTATCTTTTCTCACCTGTCACCCACGTGCTGCGCCGGTCCAGCAGTCTTGTCTGCAAAGAATGGTACCAGATCGTCCAGAAGCTGATTTTGCGGTCGAACCTGTATTCCTGGAAAGGATCCACAAGCGCACACACACGGTCGAGGAGCTGGCGCACGAGCTAAGAGGAGTTGGTGCTCTCCAATTAACCCTAAACCTGGCTTACCCTTCTTCGAAAGCGTCTATTGAAGTCTTTTTGGCAGCCATCCCACACCAGACACCAGCACTACCACTCACCACAGGTGTACCTTTGGGATGGGCGAGAGCCACTAGCAACAATCTTTACCAGGTGTACGGCATGATTCTTAACGGCCTGGATGACTTGACCAATTTCTTGAGTCAGATACTGCCCTGGCTGAACCAACTCACGGTCCTGCGACTGGGGGACCTGACTGTCGGCTTCTTCCCTCTGGAAATACTTTTAGCTGGCTGCCGTGAGCTGCTTTACTTACATCTCCATGGCCTCTCAAAACCCAAAGGTGGCAACACCCCTGTAGAAGACAATATACTGATACAATCAGAAGTCACCTCGCGCCTGAAAACACCCTTTCGACTGAGAGGACTACGCCTAGAGCACGTCTGAGACCGTCCTCTTTACACTCCTCAATCACTGTCTGGACATGTTCCAACTCAACCTTCAGTTGCCCTGCATCCAATCACGCACTCATCAGGACCTTGATGGTGGCCTGGTGACGCTGGATCGTTCAGAGTTCTTTGAGTACATGGCCAGCCATTACCCACACCTGACCTCCTTGCAATTCACGGGAGCCGCCGTCAAATTCTCTTTACAGGACGTCTCGTGCGCCATGGTCGAAGCTCTTCCCAATGCAACAGAGTGGGTCATGTTCTTGCGAGACTTGTTGCCACCTGTGTTCCAGAGCCTCTCGTCAGTGTATAGCCCATCTGGGCTCCCTTTTGTTCTTGGCCCCTTGAGCCATTTTTCCAACCCATGCTCACATCCCTCACGATAGTGTACACTACCATCTTTGACGAGAGTGAGGACAACAGCTTGCACCGGTTCCTGTGCGAGATCCCAACACTGCTTCACCTGCGCGCTGAATCCGTGCCGTACCCGATCGAGAACATGGACCTGAACAACCTTCTCCCGTCACGTACCTTGCAACCATTCTCTTCCTCATCTTCCTCCTCCTCCTCCTCCTCCTCCTCCTCCTCGCCTGCAACACTCAAGCAAGTATGGGCCTGTCGCGGGCTCAAGACTCTGCGCCTCAGTTTCTACACTCACAAGGAAAAGAGCGGTGATGGAGTGATGACGACGAGGTCCCGGATCCTGTGCGGGTACCTGTCCCGGTTCTGTCCACGGCTCGAGGACCTGTCGATCCACTTCTTCCAACTGAACATGGCACTGCAGGGCGGGTTCTGCTTGCTGATACGGCTGGCACGGCTGAGGCGGCTGCATCTGTCGTCGGTGGGCGAGACCTTCTCGGAGAAGGATGTGGTCCCCTGGATATGCAAACGGCTCTCGACAACACAGAAGATGAAGATGATGTACAGGACGAGTTATCCGCTGGACAAGAAGAATGTCGATAATCGATCTGTGGTGGTACAAGAGTCGGGCCAAGAGAAGGAGATCAGCATCCGGCTCTTGGGGTATCTTGCCGATGTGGGTGATGCTCTGACCGAGATCTTGGAAATGAGCAACGAGGAGGTGATCACAAGGAGTGATGCGTCATCGTCTTCTTCTTCTTCTTGGAGTCAGCAAAGACATGTCTGGCCAGATCTGGCAGAAGTCTCGGCAACGTACACAAAGGAGTCGTTCAAGAAGGAAAAACAGTTTGTGTCCACACTGCTAAAGAAACACCGGCCCGAGGTGCGCTTTGAGTGGATATGGTGGCCCAACCAGCATGATCGAAAGTATCGCCCATATGTCTAAATTATCGAAATATCGTTCATTTGAATTAATATTTATTTATTGTGGTATGAGAGGAGAGAAGCATAAAAGGCTTTAGTTCGGAAGAACTGGGTGTTCTATTTGAATCGATAGCAGTGGAAGAGAAAGAGAGGAGATGAGCGAGAAGATGGCGTACTAAGGATGGTAGTGGGTGTGAGTGTTGGTGAATATAAAGACTATATGGAGGCCAAGGACTAATTTCGATGCGGAGCAAAAAAAAAAAAGTGCAACTTGAGCCATCCACCTCTAGTCAGATGTGTTTTTTCCAAATGGCATATCAAAAGAGACCCAAGTCTTTCTCGAGAAAAAGTATCGATCGAGAAATACGAGAGTACAAACCAAGGAAGGTGATATTTCGCCGGATTAGAAAAAGGTGATCATGAGGAGAGGTGGACGTGAAAAGGCGAGGAGGAGGAGGAGGAGGAGGAGGACGAGGGGGAGGAGGACGAAAAGGATGGGGAGGAAGCGGCAGCGATGAGGAGGAGGAGGAACAGAAAGTCGAACAAAATTGTTCAGACAAAGTGGTCAGGAAATAGCAAAATGGCGAGACGCTTATCGAGTTACTCCGAGAACCTCGCTGGCAACTGCGTCAGTATAAGAAACCAAGCCTGCGGAAGGTAACACGTTCTGCAGCTCACTGATCGAGGCCTCCAACGACGGTCGTCCAAGACTCTCTTCGTAGCTGGGAGGGGTGCGACTTCCACGGAAACCCATGATCGCCATAAAGGCGTCGTCGTTCTCATAGTCGCCGTAGATTGGTCCTGACGATCCTTCGCCTTCAAGGTTGCCTTCGCCAAGTGGTGATATCGCGCCGGTGGCTTCAATCTCATAATCGCGCGCCTCCTCATACGACACTCGCGAAGTCGAAAACGAGTACAAATACGAAGGCAAGCCAGTCAAGTCGCACTCGGGTCCCGTAGGCAGTCCACGAACAATCACGGGGGTCTCTCCCAAAACCCGCTCCAAAGACGTCTGAATTGTCTTGCCACGGCTGTCGACCCATCCAGTGGCAAAGATTGAGTAGCGGATAAAATGCTGAACCTCGATGTGGATCTCACCAAACTCGGAATCCTTGATCTCCTCGTCTTCCTTGAGGTGACGCTTCTTGAGCTTGGACACAGTGTCGAACGTCGAAGGGTTACAGGATCGGCTCGTGTACAGCTCGTTATGCTTGCGCAGAGATCCAGGGATAGAGAACAGGACCACCTTCTCGAAGGTGTGAGGCACTTGGCTGGTAATGGTATCGTTGACCCAGCCGGCATCACAACGCTGAGCACTGACAATGCGCTCGCGGACGCCGATAATATGTTTCTTACTTTTGATAGGGGCACCAGCCTTCTGGACGCGGAAGATAACCCGCTCCCAGAGTGCGGCCTGGAAACTCTTGACGGCCAGGTTCTCGCGCAAGATACGGACACGCAGATGGAGGTCGGGGCGGCTCTCGGGGGGGAGCTCCACATAGGGGATCGAAACATGGGCTTCCAATTGGCCAGGCCAAGTGTGCGAGACCGCAGCTGGGTTGAGGGGATCGTCACTGCGGCGCTGGCTGAACTGAGGCTCACCCTCAGATCCTTCTTCCTCTTCAGACTCTGACTCTTCGTTGGTAGGGATTTGCTCTGACGCAAGGCAACGAGAGCGGCTAGAGCGGTAGATCTGGACAGTAGAGGAGGTGGTGAAGGTAGATCCCGACGAAAGGAAGGACATGAGGCCCGCGCTCTTGGCCAGAGTCACGACGGCTGTCAGGCGGTAGATGGTGCCGCCTTGGGGAGTAGTGACCGAGACGGGGAGGTTGTTGGGAACAAAGATGGTGAAGGGGTATGAGATGGAGACGTCCTTGTCCAGGAGGGTAGGCTCGGACTCGGAGGGCTCGACAACGTACTTTTGCGACCGAATGTGGTGGCGTGAGTAGTGAGCACGCTTGCCAGAGCCGAGGAAGGCAATGTGGGTGGAGCCATTGAGGGTCAGGGCGAGGGACGAGATTTTGGTAGACTTGGTGGTGGTGAGGATGATACGTCCCTTCAATGCAGTGGTATCGGGCGACTGGGAAGAGGGACGGTCGAGATCCAAGGACGAGCGAACAGAGGCGGTGGAGGAAGGCAGGGTGGACGCGATGGACATGGTACGAGAGGGAGCCGTGTAGATCATGGAAGACTCGGGGGCCTCGTCGGGGGAGGAGGGAGCGATCGAACGAGGGCGCAGGTAAGGGAGGACGAGGTACGAGTCGTCAAGCTCGATTTTCATGGTAAGGGGCATTTTTTTTTTCTTTGTTTTTTTTAGTTGGTGAGTGATTGAGTGCGCTGGGAGTGTGTTGGTGAGTGGTGGAAAAGTGGTGGTGGTGCTGGTGGTGCTGGTGGTGCTGGTGGTGGATGATGTTTTCAATTGTATTTTTTCGATGTTTTCCTTTTGCGATAGTGCTTTTCTCTCTTTTTCTTTCTCTTTTTTCTGTCTTCCATTGAGGGGGGAAACCCTCGTCCTTTTATAATCGACGAGGAGGTGGAATAGATGCGAACAAAGCACACTCACTCAAACAAAATAGGGTCATAGCAGAGACAAAAAGCATAAACAATCATTGTTCATGTTCATGTTTGTTTGTGTACATCGGACAAGTATACGGCATTGAATTGGGAAGGAGAGAAATAGAGTAAGAATGAAAGAAAGAAGAAAGAGAATTGATCAGACGAGGGGATAGAATACATTTGGGCGAAATATGCTTATTTGCAATTGAAAAGGGAAGAAAGTAAACAACTTACAGATACAAAGGATATATGTATCCATGTGTTTGTTGGTGTGCGAACATGGCGCAAGAAAAGGAAAAGAAAAAAAAAGTGGCTGCAACATCCAAGCACACAACAAACTGTTTGTATTTCTAACCATCGCGGGCGAGAGCTGGCATCAAACATCTGTGTCCATTTAAGTATGAGAAAAGTGGCCAGGCATCCAACCAAGTTATGTAGAATGTAATATCACTGATATTGTATATTGCATCTAGAATATCGAAGAACTGATATTGCATTGAGCGACCCCTCCCCCCGCCCCGTAGTCAAATGATATGATACTTTTTATCTTTTTTAACCCATGTTGATGCAGGACCAAAGTTCTTTTTCTTTTTACGGTTTCTTCCACGGCTTCACCTTGATTCGTGACACATGTTTTAATTTGTTTATTCACTATTTCTCCTTCTCCGTGTCATGCTGCCTCCGGCGATCGTTTTTGTGGAGAGTGCAAGCCAAGGTTTTCGAGGCTAGACCGAGGCTGGACCTCCGTAGTGAATGGAGCTTGCCGTACAAAGAACTGGATGGAATCCAACGGAAGGATATTATTTTTTTTTGTTTTCTTTGAGCAGGGTTAATTACATCGCTTATCCATCGCATCGGAAAACAACATCTCCCAGCGGATAGATCTTCCCTGTTTTCTCGTGCCTGTGTTATGCTGATTTACCAGCGCGTGGCATCCTCCGCTGTCCTCCCCTGCTCTGTCCTGTGTCTGTGTACAACAAGCCGTACTCAATGCTTCACCAAACAAAACATCCTCCAGTTGCTCATTTCCACAATACAGAGGCAAACAGCGCAAATGACTGCGTAATGACACCCTTTTCCCCTTCTCCCTCCTTTTTTGGTTTATTCTATGACACCCCCCCCCCCTTCTTCGACAGACAAAATCATGGGTGCGGGTGTCATCGACTACGCTTGTTTGTGCTCGACATTTGATTTCAAAGACGATACCCTTGTCTCCTGGGTTTGTTGCTTCCCTGCATCCACCATGGTGCAATTGCTCGCTTATTAGTCACGGCGCCTTTGGGGTATCATTGCCACACATACTCAGCCTCGACTTGCCACTTGAACTAGCGCGAAGAGTGGCTCCTACGTAGAAGCATTTGTAAACATGGCATGGCCATACTATATTATTTCCAAAGAAGTAGGAGGAGTACACAGTTGTCCGCTGGACTCTCGGTAAGTACGGCAGATCTATTTGCAGTTGAAATAGAGAACAGGCCTAATGTCTTCTTGGTTAAAATGTACAGCATGGCAAGGATAAGAAACAATTCAATGACCGCCCTCCATTTCATGCCTAAATACGGCATTCCAAGACCACTCGAAAAAACACGCGCGCATCGAAACGGTGCAATGAATCCCCGCCAAGTCAAGGTCAAGCAACTGTCCATCTCCTTTTGGGGCACTTTGTGGGGAAACGTAACCGGCCATCACTTGCATCTACTCACTTCAATTTGATTGTGTGCCGGATCAAGCCAAGGACTGTGTGAGGACTTGGATGTGCATGGAAAACATGTATATGCCTGTTGAGACCTGTTGAGACCTGTCGAGTCCTGCTCAGATATGAAATGAAGAGGAGCACTGATAATCCGAGTCAACATGACCTCAGCATAAAAACCGCGAAAATCGTCGTCTTACTTCGGTTACTTTCTGGACCGATGGGATCGACCGACTTGACGCCCTGGTATCTTGAGTAGAATAACGAAGAACATGATAGAAAACACGCCATTTTCTTTATTCCCAAAAGCGGGCGATGATGGCGGGGGTAACTTGGCTTCCATGTTTCCGTGTTGTGTAAGTAAGCCATGGGAAGAGGTCGGACAGCATCATGGTTCCTGATTGGCTCTTTCCTTCCCAAAAAGAAGGATGCAATGGAAACGGAAAAGTGCGAGCCACCTCCTCCATGAACTCTGAGTATGTATGAGCCATGAATTAGGAGTATTTTTAAAACTGCGTGCCACCAACGCATCCCAAATACTATGTTATTGAACCGTGAAGATTGAATTCAACTGCAGTAAAGTTTCTCTCGGCTTTATCGTTCCCATATTTGAGCATCAGCAAGGTACATGGCTTTCTGAGTGCGAATGCCACGCTCGGGATGTTCGTTCATGGCAAAAAGTACTAGCGCAACCCATAACAGACACTTGTTCTTTTTTGCCTCCATACCTCGCCCTTGGAGAGAATAGGGCGTGTTTGCATCTTGGGCTGAATTAAAAATGTCGTGAGCCATTGGAGTGTCATAACACAGAGTATAGATCCATGTTCTTTTCAGGGTTGTTGCACACCGTCTGTCTTAGCGTGTTCTTTTCGTTTTGTTACACTTGGTGGAACCAAGCTACTGGATAAACACATTGACAACGAAAACATCTTCAGTTGACCCTTCCTTGAATAGCAATGGTCAAAAGAAGAGTTCATCTGTCCAGTACTCATCACAGGACTGTGTGATGAGGTTAGCCTTGGAGCCTGGAGGCTAGTGGTGGTTTGCTGATCGTTCCTGCTTCGTTTGACACTGCGCAGTGAGTTTGGTTGAACAATTGAACAATTGATCAATTGATGTGGAGGAGAAACAAACAAGCTTACAAAGGCGACTGATAATTCAAAGGACTGCCTGCGGCATGAAATGGCGTCAATTTCTAAAATGTCTGTCAACTGCAACTGGAAAGAAAGGTGTCATCAATCAATCGAGTGAGTGTCTCGAATGGGGACCAAAAAAAAACGTGCAAGATTGCTATCGTATCACACACAAATAAACAAAATAAACATCATACACAAAGCACCACACAACTGCCAGCTCTGTTTTGATTGACTGGCTGGGTGACTGACCAATTGCTTATTTTACTCGACGCCCAATTTGAAATAAGAGAGGTTTCTCACTTCATCATGAAGGAATTTGTCAGCTCCTTGTTTTTTTGGCAGTTGACCTCAGTGTACCTTTGTTTGTGCCGCACTGACGAACAGACCGACCAGTGTGGACCAAAAGTAAGAACAACAGCATCTACCATCGGGCGCAAAATAAAAATAAAATGTATATATAAAAATAAGAATTCAGCCATTCGGAGGACAGATGTCGCGTGCAGGGGACTCTTTCTTTCTTCTCTGAAAAATAAGAGTCATCGTTACTCCAACCTGCAGATCCGAACCATATTCAGCTTTAGGCTTTCAGCACCCCAGTCTCCTCTCGTCTTCTTACGAACAACACTCTTCATGGTACTATTGTAGCTGGACACGCCTTGTAGACTAGCCTCCTTCCTTCCTTCCTTCTTGCTCTCTTCTCTTGCCAACAGACAAAACCGAAGAATACTAATAAAAGCAAGGAGATACCCCAGGGTCCCGTCTATACTCGCACTGTGGTCATTTGTGTGTGAAGCACATTCAATTCTCCTTCTTTCCTCGCTCGAGTCCACGCTCAATCCTCCTCCCCACTCTCTTGTTTGTTTTGTCGCATTCTGAAAAAACAAGAAAAAAAAATCTCCTGGCAGAGGGTTCACAAAGACAAGCAACAACAATGCTCCTTTCCATCTCGCTTGTGTGTGAGTGTGGTGTGCACTGTCCACAAAAACAAAATCACCCTTCTCCACCTTCGCCTCTCTCGTGCTTTCCTGGCCTTCTCTTTTTTTTTCGCCTGCATGGTTCGACTCCTAGGTCATTTTATGCTTTGGTCTTTACCAAGATTCGTTGAAAAAAAAAAAAAAAAAAAAAAAAAAAAAAAAGTGCTAGACCCCTAGCTGAACCAGAATACCATCAAAGAAGGAAGACGACGCTAACCAAACATGTGTTTGCCTATTGGATGGGTATGACAACCTTATTCAGGGAGGCAAGTCCAATGCATCGTGAACCAGTCTTGCACCACTCAAGGATGACCACCGATAATTCTTGCTCCTTGCCTCTGCCTTTGAACCTTGAATCACTCGTGGGCAAAAAGAAGTACTCGCTCTCTCGCAATCATCAAACTCGAGCAGGACAAATACAGGCTGGAGATGGGGGGATGCTGCGCTGTTGAAGGCTTTGTTTATTGGGCAAGGAATTCACCCTTATTGCCTGTTCTTCGGATGAAATTATTGCGCCCATCCACCGTGCCGTCGGGTCCCTGTTTTTGTTTGGAAGCAAAGAATTGAATCCCCGTACAATGTGCTGATGTTCAAACGCACAAACACAGATGCAGCAACGAGAACGAAGAAGGCACCTCTTCCCATCATTCGTAGTCTATCTCTCTCTCTCTCTCTCTCTCCTCTCTTTTGCATCCTGATAGGACAGAACCAAGCAACAGCAAGAAGAAAAATGACGCTCGTGGGAGAGTTTTTGGCGTTGATGTTTGGTTCAATTGGCTGGTCCCCACGCACCATCATAGACCACACATCGCTGTTTGCTGGGAAGCGAGAGAAAGGAACTCTACAGACAGAACACACCTCTAGGCCATTCGCCCAGCGTTGTTTGAATATGTGGCCTGTCCTCGCTCGCCTTTTTTTTTTTTTTTTTGGGAAGCGTAGCGTGGCGCGCCAGAGCGGAGAGTTTGTTTTTGGTCACATTTATAAAAAGGCTATTGTAGGTTTGTGCTATGAGAAGACACACATACTCAGATACGCATACTTGATTCTGTACCACAGCATGAATATTTGTGTGTGGTGAACATTCACCCGGAAGTGTACAAAGACAGCTAGCCCGTGTCCTGCTCAGCTTGGAAAAGGAAAAAAAAATCGAGATCCGGAGAAGTGTGGGGTATGACTGATGTGCACCTTAGGAGGAAAAAAACAAGGGTGTACTCACGGTCTACTTTCCGAGCGAGAAAGAGGGGAGAGGAGCATGTGCTCGGAGCTGCAGTGAAGACAATGGAGCAAACAAGTCTACTGTATCATTCCAGAAATCCACTGTTTACTTGTCTTTGGTGCCATGCATTCCTGAATTGCCTCTTTTTTTTTTTTTCTTTTTTTTTTTTTGGAGCGTGGTGTGTGTGTGTGTGTTCTGCATTCTGTCCAATTCGAAAGTGCGCATCATGCAGTTTTTTTTGTTCTTCTTCCTCGGACACCAACATAATTTTGTTGCCACTTGCCACAAAGCTTCTTCAGGAAAACGATGCATAGCTTGTAAGAACGTTTACTATGGCTACGCTTCCTAGAGGAACACGCTATTCCATTCAGTAGACTTGAAGACTACATACACTACCCGTTCATCGAGCGTTCGAACATAATCACATAATCGGATATGACGCTGTGATCGTGTAACTTGGATAACTACATACTCGCTCACTTGGTTGCCATCCCAATGGTACTCGCTTTTTTTTTCGCTGTTAGAAGTCCTCGGGCTAATACCCAGTATGACGTGGATCTTGAACTTTATATTTGCTTTGGCCATACAACTTTCCTGGTAGTCGGTATTTGTTTCGCGAAAGAGTAGTCGGTAATCCAGAGTTGATTGAAATGGCCTACGCAAAGTGCCAGTTTCGAGCAAGGGACCCTTCAGTAATATCTCGACTTTATTCTCTGGTTTGTAAATATAGGAACGATACGTCATTCTGGCTTCATTTTACTCTCGCTGTAAAAGCAACCTATTTTAGCATCTAAAGAACATGTTCGCCACGATGCTTCTTCTCGCTCTTGTGCATAATCTTCAAGAATTCTTCAAAAGTGATACGTCCATCGCCTGACACATCGCCTTCGACAATAATTTCGTCAATGTCAGCCTTGAAAAAGACCATTCATAGAAACAATAACTGTTAGACATCAATCTTCGAAAAATTGTGTCTGGAAGCAGAATAGACCTCGCCTAGCTTACCTCAGATAAGACATTGTCTCCCAAGATGTTTTTGATGGCAGCGCGGAGCTCTTGGCTCGAGATGTGACCAGAGCCATCCTTGTTGATGGAGTGGAAGGCACGGCGGTAGGGCTCTTCGGGGTCCTTGTTTTTGTCGTTGCTGTAGCGCTCCATGAGCGCGGTGAACTCCTTAAAGTCGATGGGGTGGTTTGGGATGCGGATGGATGCCTTGAGCTCCTCATCTCCCAGTTTCTGTGCAAATTTTGGATGTATGCCGTTGGAACAGAGAACGTGAGAAAAAAAACGCGCTGACTCGTGCTGCCCTGAACAATGAGGTGCAAGCGGACGACCATTGCTCCAGCGGATGACTTACGTTCAGGAAGTTCTGGAAGGCCTGGGGCTGGATGACACCGTTTTGGGGCTCGAAGAGTTCGAATGCTTCTTTAATTTCGTCTGAGGTCATGGTTGGTTTGGGTTGTAGATGGGGAATTGCGATGAAAAAGACAAGTTTATGACGACATGGTCTTCAGCCAAAAAAAAAAAAAAAAAAAAAAAAAAAAAAAAAAAAATGTCACGCGTTTTTAGCAGTCAGCGGTGTTGGTGGCAAATGTGGAGGGTGAAAATATCAACAAGCCACCTTTACAACTTTGAAGCTGATGCCTTTCTTTTTGTATGCATGCGAACCAATGGCCATCTCTTTCCAACAGATTTCCTCTGCCATGCCCGTCGAATCAGCCCAAATAGGCTACATGCCGCCATCAGACAGCATCAGTGCCGAGAACCTGATGTCTCTGGTCGCCTACTGCCAGACAAAGGGCTTTGACTTTGTGGTGTCGCCCATCAACACCCCTGGATACCGACGTGTCCTGTTCGAGTCTGACGGCCCTCAGAGCCCAGCAATGATGACCTGGAGAGCAGGACAGCAGGCATTTACACCTGAGGATCTTGTCTTGCGCACAGCAGGTAATCACAGATTTGACGAATTACAGGCAACTCGATAGAATTTTTGCTAACCCAGTATTGATGACATCCTCTCACATTGACTACTTAACGCAATGCAGACAATGCGGACTATATTGTGGGATCGATACCCGACTGGCAAAGCTTTGACTCGCTCGATGCCAAAGTGCGCCTCCACTCTGAGCTGGCTTTGAAGCAACAGTTTAATTGGGTCTCGCATCTCGGCTTAGGAGGAGTCATGCTGCCCTATCCACCTTCAACAGGGCCTCTGACCAACTACGGCCGTGTCTTGACAGGAGCCCTCGGCATCTTGCCCTACACGACCTGCTGGTTCAAGGTTCCTTGTATGGACGAAAATCTGGAACGCGATGTCGCCGAGGAAGCCCAGGGCATGAAGAGCTGGGAACGGTGGAACAGCTTAAGAAACATGGCAGGATCCGGCTCGAAACTCGGTATTGCGCTGGAATTTTCAGGAGCTCTTCCCTCAGACTCTGTGCTGGACCGATGGTTCGCAGAGCCTGTCAAGGTTATTATTTTACCGGAGGATATTTTCTTGACCAACAACAAGGGATACCCGGTCCTCAGCAAACGTCATCAACACGTCGTCAGAATGTTCATCAAATTCAAGCCCTACTTTATTATCTCCTCGTCATCGTTCCCCAAGTTGACACTGGATGAGTTTTCGGATGATATGTTGGAACATAGCTTCGCATCACCCCATGCGGACTATGTGCGATACCTGCACAGGACACAGGAAACGCCCGGGGTCATTGATCAGTTCGCAGTGGGCTACCAGGACTATCTCCAAGCGCCACTTCAGCCTCTACAGGATAACCTCGAGTCCAATACGTACGAAACCTTTGAGAAGGACCCCATCAAATACCAGCAGTATGAGTTGGCGGTGGAGCGAGCATTACTGGACCGACCTATCCCTACAAATGGCGAGCCAGATATCACAGTCATCATGGTTGTTGGCGCGGGTCGTGGGCCCCTGGTGAATTGTTCACTTCGAGCAGCAGAGAAGGCTGGGCGCAATGTCCGTATCTACGCCGTGGAGAAGAACCCCAACGCGTTTGTCACGTAAGCTAATGGCTTTCTTTGTGAACAAATGTCATGTTGATGATAGATCGGCTCTGACAAAACTTTTTTTTGGCCGTTAGAATTCAAAATATGAAGGCGAATGTGTGGGGCGATCGCGTCAACATTGTATTTTCGGACATGAGGACATGGAAGGCACCTGAAAAGGCAGACATCCTTGTGAGCGAGCTCTTGGGATCCTTTGGCGACAACGAGCTCTCACCAGAGTGTCTGGATGGCGCTCAAAAGTTCTTGAAGCCAGAGGGTATCTCGATTCCGGCCAACTACACGACATTTGTGGCCCCCATGGCCTCCAACAAACTCCACAGCGACGTGGCGGCTTTCAAGGACTTGACTCATTTCGAGACCTCTTATGTCGTCATGTTCAAGGCCATCTCGCTACTGGCCCAGCCAAAGCCCATCTGGGTGTTTGAACACCCTAATAGGACCGACATTCCAATGGATCAAGGCAAGTGGGCGTCGATTGGAAAACTAGAATATCTTGTTTGAACGCAACTGAGTTTAACAAGCTTTGTCCGATTTCTTTTTCACTTTTCAGACCCATTGAGCAACCACCACAATGTGCGATCTGGGTCAATTGAGTTCACATCTGAGACGAGCGGCATGCTTCACGGAGTGGCAGGATACTTTGAGTCTGTATTATACAAGGATGTCATGCTCAGTAAGCAAACAAGTCGACTTTTTTGTTTTTTGTTGTTTTGAGCCTCGCTATTCTCTCCGAGGCTTGCACTTTCTCACCAAAACATATGTTCTCACTCGCAAAATAGGCATCAATCCAGAGACACATTCGCCTGGGATGTTCAGCTGGTTTCCTATCTACTTCCCTGTCAAGACCCCACTCTATATCCCTGCCCAGTCACAAGTTGTGCTCGACTTTTGGCGACTAACAGACACTCGTAAGGTGTGGTACGAGTGGCGTGTTAGCTGCAAAGTTGAGAATCTGGGCGAGATCCACTCCACTCCGATTCACAACGTCAGTGGACGCTCCAGTAGCATTGGTTTGTTCTGAGGAAGCGGGCAAGTACAAAAATGCACGAGCCCCATGTCCACGTGATTTTTTACTTTTTTGTCTATTCCCAGCTTTTTTTTCCACTTCTACCCCATTCCATTGCACACACGACACTCATACCTACAACCAAATAAACAGAATATCAGAATACTGCAGACAAACGACATTGCGCCTTGGCCCTTGCCCCATGTAAGCACAACATTCGGTGAGAGCATTGCATTCAGCTTTACAAATAAAGTAGCTCTGGCGCTCACATGCACTTTTTTTTGGTTCGTGAAGTCGACAAATGAACGCTTCCTCGACAACACCGGCGCGAGCCTCTGGCAAGAGAAGCTCGAGACAAGCTAACAGGCAAGCAAAACGAGCACGAGTACAGCCTGGAACAAGTTCCTCTGTATCGTCAGTTGAACCACTCATACCAACCACAACACAACCCCTGTCATCACAACAACAGCATGGGCAACTTCAACAAGACGAGCAGCCTCAAGACAATCACTCTACATCCACACATAATCAGCTCCCTCTTCCTCAGGATCAAGCTTTGCGCGACCGCCTTATCGCATTCCGACCAGCCAATCCTTTGGAGCTACCGGAAATTCGTGTCAATGTCGGCCGGTATCTCGACCGGCGGACCTTGCGTAACTGCCTCCTGGTCAATGTGGGTTGGTTCCACTCATTCATGCCGTACCTGTGGATGGATATGCGGCCCGTCTACCGGAACGTCCTGGGAAGTCCCAATGACTATCCGCATCCAAGACTTATGAGGAAATACTCTCACTATATTCGTTCCTTCGAGTACAATGGCCACGGAACAATCTTGTGGTCGATGATCCCTGAAGGTGGTGGAAATGGGAATGCCCGAACCAATTCAAAGTTACCTCCATATCCAGAGATCGCATGGCGGCAGACCGATAAGGAAGAGGCTGAACTGGACTCGTGGGGCTACTTCGATGATGACGCGATGGACGAGGGCGAGGACGAGAGCGATTTGAATGGGCACTGCGATTGGCGCAACGAGACATTGAGCGAGTACGAGGATCGGATCGAGGCTCGGAAGATTGCTCGCGAATCCCTCGCGTACAACACAAGCCAGGCACGGGAGCTGAACAAGGCACGCAACATTGCCAGCAAGATCCTCAATGATACCACCGACTACAGGAACCGCACTTGCAACAAGCTGGAGACACTCATCTTGACGGACACCAGAGCTTCGAAGGAACGTGGATGCTATTACAAGAACTGGATCAAGCTCATCTCACAAAACAAAGAAACCCTCCACGCTTTTGAGCTGCGATACGCCATCCTGTCAAACGAAGTGTTCACCGAGGTCTTCAATGTGGTGATGAGCCTTCCATACCTGACCGAGCTGGTGCTGTTTCGGAATGCCATTGTGGCGCAGAAGGTGGCCCCTTTCTTGGAGACACTTGGCACCCGCCTCCACAGGCTGGAACTTAACCTGGTGCGAGTGGATGCAGCCGCATTGCCTCCTGCCCTGGCTGAGCGGCCCGTCGGCACTGAGCCCTTTGTAATGTCCAAGCTCAAGATCCTGTCCTTGGTCCAACTTCAAGGCACCAATGCCGTCTTCCCAATGCAGCTGATCAAGAGATGCCCGAACCTTGAGTCTCTTACACTCAAATCGACACTGTTCCAGATCTCAGCTCAGGGATTGACCGAACTTTTAATTAAGGATCTTCCACATCTGACTCAACTGAGCGTTCACAGCAGCGGCATGTCTGACCTGGATGTCTCGACCATTGTCAAGTCAGTGGAAAAGCTGGAAAGACTGGACGTTGCAAACATGGTCTTTGGACTTATGTCGACCAACAACCTGACAGACCGACACCACTCTGCACTGGAACATTTGGATATCCGAGGCTGTACTCTAATTTCGAGCACGATGATGCAGCGGATCCTGGCCGAATCTCGAACGTTGAAGCGGTTCTTGGCGGACACGATCCAGGCCAAGGATGTGGTGCACAACCATGTGTACCCGTCATGGGCATGTTTGGGTCTTCGAGAGCTGACATTGGATATTCGTGGCGACCCTGCAGACAGAGAGACGAGCCAAAAGGTCTATCAGCAATTGGGCCAATTGGTTTGCTTGGAGCATTTGGATATTAGTCGGCATGGATTCTCTGCGAACGACACGTTTGGCGCCGTTGATAACAGGAACAACAACAATAACATCAATAACGTCAGGAATTCAATGTACAACAACAACGCCAACAATATCTACAACCCATTCAACAACAACAACAATCAGCACATCCAGAACCAAAACAACAACAACAACAGCAACAACAACAATAATAACAACAACACTAACAACAATACTAATGCTACAAACAAAACTGACAAGGCCAAGGACTCGGAGCCCAGCTGCCTGAACCTGCATCTGGATTATGGTCTGAAGGAACTGCGGACCCTTGTGCACCTCAAGAAATTTGTCTTCCGTGGACTGAAATCATCCGAGTTTGGCTTGGTTGAATTGAAGTGGTGTGCCAAGGCCTGGCCACGACTCGAAGAGATTGGAGGCAAGCTCAGGCAGAAAAGGGCGCCCCGGTACAACTTCGATTATCCTCTCTCAAGACTGCCACCGACTTCGAGAACCGGCCCTTCAAAAGAAACGGAGGATGGAACAGTGGTCGAATCTGGGGACAACAACAACAGCACTAGTGACCGTACGGACGTTCTCGATGATCTCGAAATGGAGTCTGACGAATTCTTCCCAGTGATCAACAATATCCGGATCGACAGTATGGAGGCGCTGGCAAAACTGACCGAACAAAACAGGAGAGAGTTTACAGCCGCGTTCCGAGCAGGAAGACAGCGCCAAGCGATCAAGCTCACACCATCGCCCAACCACCTTGCGATTCAACTTCGGCGACTGAAGCTTCACACACGAATTCGAGTGATTCACCACCCCGAGGACAAGATCACGGCGGAAGAGCGCCGACGGAACAAGTATTTGTTCAATGAATCGTCCGACGACGATAACGAGCGCTCGTGGCCTGTAAACTCGGAGATGCGATACGAGCGGGACTTTTGGTAGACGAGGGGGAAAAAAAAGGTCTACCCCTGTGACTCTATTTTTTTTCTTCTCTGAAGCGACACAACCTTGCAATTGAATAAAAAGATGTACCTTCTCAAGGAATGTTGATGATATTTTTCTCCGTTCCTTTATTCGCCTTCTGCACTATTGTCATCTTCGTCCTCGCTTCCATCTTCATCTCCTTCCTCATCCTCATCCTCATCCTCGTCGTCGTCGTCGTCGTCGTCATCATCACTGTTGTATCCACTCGTCAATGCGCCGATGAGCTCTTCAGTGGTCATGTTGACAAGATAGTGATCCTTGGGGTGATGACTGCTATGCAGTCGCGTGATCCACCAGTCGTCTTCTTCTTGCTGGTCGCTTTCAAGGAGATACCTTGATCCACCCTCATTATCAGTGGCTCCTGAGTTCTCTGCGCTTCGACGGGACGCACTTCCAACGTTGAATGCAGTGTCGTGACCTTGTTCATCGTTGTCCTCGGCCTGCACGCGCTTCGGTCTCTTGTCGGGTCCGGTTGGTGTATCAGCAACACGCTTCTGGGATATTGGAAGCGTGCCCGAACCTGGGGCTGTCTCGGCTGGGGTGATCCTTGGGCGGCTCCGTGCAGATCCAGAACCTGTCCCGAGACTGTACGTCTGGATCGCTCCCGTGAAGGACAGCAAGGACATTTGTGAGTGCGATACATCCTCTGAAGACGAGCCCTCTCCAGATTCCTCTTCGTCCTCCTCGTCGCCGTCGTCTTCGTCTTCATCCTCCTCGTCATGTTCAGTGGTTTCTTCGTCGTTGTCATTGTCTTCGTCCTCTTGTTCTTCCATTTCGTCACTTTCTTCCAGGTCTTCACCCAGGCCACCAGAGTCATCGCTCTCGTCTTGCTCCTCCCTGCTTTCAAGACGCTTGCCAATAGACACAATCGATCGCCGACGACCGGAGTCCTGAACATTGAATCGGACCCGTTGTGTCTTCTGTGGTCTTTGCTGACTAGAGCTACTTGGCGCTTTCTCTTGCTCTTGCTCCAATTCCTGAAGGAGCTGGCCAGTTGGTACCACAGGTGGGAGGCCCGATATCGATCTGCGCCGAGTTGTCAGCAGTCCAAACCCGATCCTTGCGCGGGGTTGTGCAGTTATGGGCAGAAACCTTCGCCGATATGCATCCAGTGCTTGCTGAAGCAGTAGCTTTTTCCCGTCAAGCAACTCTTGATTTAGCCAGCACTATGAAAAAAAAAAAAAAAAAAAAAAAAAAAAAAAAAAAAGAGAGAACCGGTTTAGAAACAGAATTCATAAAGGGAATGGAAAATTTTACTCAAGTGTAGAGAGTGCTCCTTACAAGTTTCCACCCAATCTCGTTCAGATAGGACTCTTCCGCCTGACGGATCCCAAACGTGTTCCAGTGTGGGGATTCGTGCGTGTCCAGGAAAGACCGTGGGTAAACACCGTTGCGTTTCTTGAACTCGAAATCGAGGCTGTCCAGTTGTACTTGGTCGACCGAGACATTGATCTGGAGGGACTGGAACTGGCCTTGAATGTACCCTTGGAACTCGAGAAGGTTGATATTGTTGGAGAGCTCCGGTAAGGAGACAGGCAGGCTTGTCAGCTCGTTGGTTGCTGCCGGAGGAGGAGAAGGAGGATCGCTGGCTATTGCCGCTTCTTGAGGTGGGTCATCATCCGCGATAGACGGATTGGTCACTATCAGTTCTGTCGGTCCTTGAGATGATCCATCCAGAGGTGGAACCAATATCTGCTTCCATTTCAGTCCCACAGACTTAACAGTCCCAGCATCCTCAGACCTCTCCTGCCCCTGCTCACGCCCCAATGACTGTGGCCCAAGAGGCGCTTGCACGGATTGCTCCCCCATCATCCGGAAGTCCATCACGGGCCGCACCGCCCGCCTCTGCAACGTGCCATTCGCCACCTTGTCACGGCGCTTCATCCGCCTCGACCGGTTCTCCCCATCCAGATTCCGGAAACTGTTCACAGCCCGCTGCAACAACCCACGCTCGCCGTCCAGGGCAGCTGGGTTAAGGTGGGCTAGCTGCCAGCCCTGGACGTTGCACTCGCGCTCGTAATCCCGTCGCACGCCCTTATATGCATCCTCGGGTCCGTTCGCCATGGGGTACAGGCAGTTCCTGGTTTGGAAGTCTGGAGAGATTTCGGTAAGATCAACTTGGTCAACGTCGATCCGGATAGAGTACGGAGTATTGGTGTGACCCTTGAAGTAGCTGAAAGTCATCCAGGGGAGATTGTCGCGCTGCTCGAGTGTCGGCGCCGTGGCTGGAGGTGGACCTCTACGTCCAGTAGTGATCACTGACGTGTGGGGCAACTTTGCTCCTCTTCTTGATGGCGCATTAGACGGTGCATGTCCAGCAATGCTTGATCCAGCTAAGGGTGGAGTATTTTGGGCTGGCCGTTGCTGCTGCTGTTGTTGTAGTTGCTGTAGCTGTTGTTGCAGTTGTTGTTGTTGTTGTTGTTGTTGTTGTTGTTGTTGTTGTTGTTGTTGTTGTTGTTGTTGTTGTTGTTGTTGTTGCTGCTGCTGCTGCTGCTGCTGCTGCTGCTGCTGCTGCTGCTGCTGCTCTTTAACCTCCTTTGCCTTTTGCAACGCTGTGGTGATATTATTCAATTGTTCCGTCGAAAGGGTCGCGAGTAGATTGGCGGCCTCTGAATCCGATTCGAGAAGCTGTCTGACTGGGATGTTGAGTGCTGAAAAGCCATCTACTAATCTCTGAGGCCTAATGAGCTGTTGGAATGGTTAACTGGGCAGATGTCAGCTTTCTCATGTTTTTCCCAGAGTTACAACCTCAACGGTGCGCATAGTCCCAACGCACCAGAGGGCGATAGCGAGAGGTTGATCCTACGGCTGATTCCACTGTTTCCGCCGTTGTTGTTGGATAACGATGTGAGCTGTCTCCATCCTGCGATGGGGGTGGTTGATGCATTCCATTCGTCTGTGCCTTGGATTGATTGAATGATTGAAAAACCACGGACTAAAAGCGTGTATGTCCTTAAGTATATATTTCTGCGGGTTTTCAAATATAGAGGTTTTATCTGTTCTCCGGCTGCCTCTCTCCACCTGTCTTTATTTATAAGAATGTCTTTATTGTTATATACCTTACCAAGGACTACTCTGACTTGACAACATGGTCATCGACATGACAGGCAGGATTCAGTGGAGACCCAGCCAACTTGTGCTCCTCATGCTTGTTACCAGCTGACGGTAGCATAGGTCCCAGCAATAGCGCACCCATCTTGAGCCCCTGACCCCAATCTTCATGCGTCTCCAGGATCAGTGGGCTGATGGGAGAGCTCGACACAGGTGTCGCCGTGCTCTCGTGGTGCGAAGTGCTGTTATTTCCTGTAGGCATCATGAGTGGAGAACTGAACAACGTCTTTGTCTCCTTGACACCGTCACCATGCCCTCCGTCTTCAGGGTCATGATGGCCACCAATGCTGCTCGCCACACTGGCCTTCTTGGTCGGGGTCAGGTACCCGGAGTTATTTCCACCGCCAGGACTTGATCGTTTGAGCATCATTGAAATCATGCCTGGCCCCATATTTTGCAATATCAGACTGGTTGTGCTTCCATTTCGAGATCCTGCCCTTGATCCTGCCTTTGAGCCTGGTCCTCCAAGAGGCAGCCTATTCTGCGATCCATTGGATCCTATGCCGAATCCAAACACTGTACCAGCGGATGATGAAGAAGAAGCAGAGTGACCATTCGAAGGACCAACTGGCCCCAAGCTTGCAGAGAGCATAGGCGCAGAGCCGCCTTCAGCACCTGAGGCTGGACTTGCTGCATGTGCGAGGCCTGAAAACTGGGGTGTCGGATGGATGCCATGGGAATGTGCTGGGCTTGCTGTCAAACCTGTGCCACTAGCTGTGACTGAGGACGAGTTCGGAGTAGAGGTTGTAGCTGCCGAGCTGGAGCGCGATCGGGATTTGGACCGGGAACGAGACAACGATCCAAAGCCAAGCAAAAGGCCAGAGCTGCTTCCTTCCCGCCTGCTCTCCTTGTCCCTCAACTTGCTGTCTGTAGAACCTTTTCTGGACTCTGGGCCGCCAAAGAAATTGCTGCCGCTGTTCACCATGGTTCCTGCGCTGCTGGACTGCTTGGAATGAGCTCCCAGAGAGTGAATCATCGACTTAAGTGGTCCTGATCCAGATCCTTGAGGCGTCTCGGTGCTCATAGGGAGCTCCGTCGCCTCTTTGGTGGATCCAGGAATCGGAGGTGTCGAAGCAAGGTTGGAACCGGAGCTGGTCATAGCTGCGGCTGCAAGGGCCTTGCCTTGCATCATCATAGCCTCCATGTTGACGTCATTGAGCAAGGTAACGTTTTTGTATGAGAAACTCTCAAACTCGGACTCGATGCTCAGGGACCGTTGCATCATGACTCCGCCGTCCTGCGAATCCTTGTGGTGGTGTGGGTGGTCCGGGTCTAGATGAGGATCCAGAGATGGGTCGTGACAGTCTGTGACTCCATAGCGCTTGCTCTCATGCTCATACTTCGCTGTACTTTTGATTTCTGCATATGATCCCCGTTTCGATGTCGAAGGGCGCCTGTGATCCATACCAGATCCAGTTTCACTTTCCCGGAACACCAATGGTCCTGAAAGGGGCGAAGGTGGCGCCATGGATCCGCTCCTGAGGACCTTTTGGAAGCTCGGTTGATGTTGCAATGACGACTTGCGCTGTGGAAGAATCAAAGGAGCCTGTTGAGCCTCCATGGCGAGTCCTAGACCGAGGCTAAAACTCGAGGGTGCTTCTGTCATTTCATCAGCTCTATGGTATCCGTAGGCCGTGTTGAGGGCTTCGTCCTGATCGTGGTCGTGACCATGGTCGTGATCGTGATCGTGCTCGCGTAAACTGGCCAGAGTGGAACGGCTCTCTTGAGTTGGTAACGACCTCTCGTAGTCCAAGTTCGAGACGTATCCGCCACTGAGAGGGCCTGTTGCGTTGGCACCGAATCCAGAGTGCATGGTCGATGACAGCGTTGGGTGGTTCGCCCGTGACAACTCATTTTCAATCTGTCTAGCCAACGGAGATCCGAGTGGCTGCTCTGCCAAGAACGGCGGGACAGAACCGGACCCTTGTTGGGATGAAGATGAGGATACTGATAGTTTCATTCTATGAATAGAGGGTGAGGACGACAATGTTGAAAGTGTGGATGTTCCAAATCCTGGAGAGAAGGATACTCGATTGGACACAGACTTGGAGCGACCATGGTTCATCAACCTGGGTCGCACGGTTTGCGCTGACGACCGGCTGTTGGAGGAAGGCGAGGAAGCAGCAGTGTCTAGACCTGTCGCTGAAGACACCGAAGGCGACATTGTCAAACCGGAAGAGGGCGGTAACACCGTTGTAGATGGTTCTTCAGACGTGATCGCCTCCGTTGATTGGCCCCTAAAGACACTATCACCAGCGGCCCCAGTTGGTGCTTCGCTCGCGCCAGCGTTTCCTGTGGCAATGTCAGCAATATTACCGTCAGAAAGCCGTCGGATGTCTGGTCTGGCATTACGAGCTACGTTGTTCAAAAGGATACAAATATCTTTTTTAAATATCATGGCTTCAAGTCCGTAGAAATAAGTTGGAAAACCAAGAAAGCAACGTTGCATCCCAGAACGTTACCGTCAAAATAACTGGTGTCAGTATTGTCGTTCGGTGAGGGTATGAAAGGCGCTTCCTGGTTGCGAATGTTTTCCCAGTCCACACCCTGGAAGAATGGATGCGCTTTCAACTCTGAGGGCGATGGTCGCAGGGCAGGATCCCAGCTCAGCAGCTTGTTAATTAGATCATGAGCCTCCCACGACAATCCAGATTCTGGCCACTGAATGTCTGTATGCAAGGCGAGATTAAGCAAATACAAAGAGTTAGATTTTGTTTGTTAGGGAGGAACTTTTTTTTTTCCTCATTTTGGTAGTATTTAATATCGCCTTACCATGGTTGAGAATGTTCTTGAAGATGGCTTCGGGAGCCTCATCCATGAATGGCGGATATCCCGTCAAAAATTCGAATAGACATACGCCTAATGACCACCAATCGACGGCAGCGCCATGTCCAATGCCAAGCAGCAGCTCGGGGGCCAAGTAATCTGGTGTTCCCAAAAGTGCCTTGCTTGACCCCCTGTGCCTTCGAATGCTCCGTGCGCCAATGCTCGCACCGGGTTGAACCGATGAAGTTGCAGGAGAAGCATTCATGCGGCCAGGCGATGTGGAATGTTTGGACGAGGTACCGGTCATGCTGGAGTTAGTATTGGGTTTCTTCTCTCCTTGCTTGAATGTTCCAGGGGCAGATGCGTATTTTCCCTGAGGTCCGCTAGCAGTTGATGGGCGTGAGAGATGTCTACGATTGAGCGAAGGTGTCTTGTACTCCTGCCAGCTGAACATGTCGTTGTCGGGAACAGTGATTCGACTGAGTCCAAAATCCGTTAGCTTGAGGTGTCCCTCAGTATTGACAAGCATGTTGTCGGGCTTGAGGTCTCGGTGAGTGATCCCATTTGAGTGCAGGTATTCCAGAGCCAGAACACACTCTGCGATATACATGCGAGCCATTTCCTCTTCAAAGGAGCCGAAGACCGCAAGCAGTGACGAAAGGTCTCCTCCGATAACGTACTCCATGACCAGATACAAGTAGTCCTTGCTTGCGAATGCGTAAAAGAGTTGCACCACGAACGGGGTTCGCGTCAGGGCCAGGACACGTCTTTCCGCCAGGACGTGGTTCACCATATTCTTGCGCACCATGTCTGCCTTTTTCAGAATTTTGATAGCGTACAGATCCTTGGTCGTTTTTTTTCGTGCAAGATATACCTTTCTGTATGTAAAAGGCACAAGTGATAATTAGTTAGATGCATACATAGATAACAGGACATAAGGATATGCCAATAATCAATTCAACAAACAACAATGCTAGCCACAACAAACATTACCCAAAAGCTCCGCGACTAATTGGCTTGATGATCTCAAAGTCCTGAATGCTTGGAACGCGGCTTTTGTTGTAGGGTGGTGTAGATCCATTGAACGGCGGTGAATGAATGCCGGCTGAACCAGATGAATTGCCAAACAATCCGCCCCTGATCTCATCGCTATTGCCGATTCCCTTGGAGTGACTTGCCAAGTTATTGTAACTATTGATTCGCTGCCGAGAAACACGCAAGAATGCTGCAAAGATCGTGCTGAAGTTTTTGCTGGGCTTCTCAACTGGTGTAGTTGGGAATGCTGGCGGTGTCTGCATCGACAAACTGGGAGTCGATCCTGTTCTGCCCTTTCGGGATATCGATCCTTGAATAGGAATGCTGTCCAAGGTGGTTGGCAACAATGTCTCATGATCTGAAAATAAAATCGTGAATACAAATTAAAAATTCGATCCTCAGTTTGGCTGTCATGCAGAAAAAAAGATACACGTACGTTTCTTACCTTGAGCAGAATAGTTGGACCCAGTGCTCTCTCTTCTCATATGGCTGGAAAACGATCCGTGGTTGGCCCAGGTATTGGGGTTGATCTTCTTCCCTGCAATGCCCGTCATGGTCTGCGAGGACTGCAAGGGAAGGGGAGGTTTGGTTGAACGGACGATGCCATCCTTGATCTTGGATTTCTTGTTCTTCCGTCCGCCCCAGAAGGACGTTGGTGCTGCTTGATGGTCACTTTGCGAACTGATGGCGCTGGCGCTCTGTGACCGTGGAACAATGCTAGTGTTGTTCGCGTCCTGCATGGCATCCCGATTGGCGAGCAGAGTCAGCAGATCCTGGATCGTCTGCATGGTTGCAAGCTTTTCGCGAATCACATATGCAATCTTTTTGGTAATGCCAAAGAGCTCGAAATCGTAAGCCGCCTTCTTGGATTCATGCAAGATATGGCTCACTTTGTGAAGGTATTTCTCAAGCTTCCGGATCGCCTGCCTTGGATTCAACTCGGATACGAGGCATGCCTTCTCGGACAAAGCTTGAATCTTTTCTGCGTCCTTAACACTGTGGTAATCCACGTATGGGCGATTCATAGCCTCAATCAGCTCACGTCGTTGCCAAACACATGAGCTCAACTTTCCCAGTGCATGGTTACAGCTCTCAAGTGTTTGACTGCACTCATGCTGTAGTTTGCAAGTCTCGCTGTGTCGGTCCAGTAGTGACAGCAGGATTTCCTCATCACAAATCCTACACACCGTCATTTCGGCACTGTGATCTGCTCCAGCTGGTTTTAACGCGATGGCCATCGTGCTACTTGGCGAATGACCTTGGCCTGGGGAACTAAAGCCCGATGAGGCCTCCATTGTTTGAGACCGGATTAAAGGAGCCGCGACGATAGAGGAACGATGTCGAAGTCCAGACGAACTTGACTTGGCTCCCGATGATGGCACGGGCGCCGAGGCTGCGAGGGGAGATGACTGGGCGGGCGAGAGTGGTGAGAGTGGTGACAGTTGAGACGAAGGCGAGGAGGGCATAAGATATGCCGATCGGTCGCCATGGTGGCTCTGTTGGTTAAACATGGACTTGATAGACTTGAACAAACTGATCGTTGGCTTCTTTCGGTCTGTTGTTCGTTTACTCTTGTTTCCACCAATCGATGTTGTCACTCCAGAGCTATCACTCTCCCCTGCGTCCTTGCTATCCACGCGGTGAATCCCAGACTCGAATGATCGCAACGAGATAGAACTCGGAGTAGGCACTGCAGCGACCGATAAGGACCGTTTGGCCAACAACGCTGTGGATGGTGCACCCTGGTCCTCTGTAGGTGTCTCCATGGCTTGTTCCGACGGCGTTAAGGTCGTGGGAGTAGTGGTGGTTGCCAAAGGGCTGAATGGTTGCGGAACCAACAGCGACCCCGCTGAGGTTATCGAGGTCGGTCTAGCCTCAGATACCGTGCTTCTCGAAAGCGGTGGGGCAGAGGAACGTTTCGGCAATGGAGAAAGAGTCAACGGTGTGATGGATGATTGGAACTGAATCTCGCCTGCTGAGAAGGCGCTTGCGTGGCTGGCTACCACGCAATTCGCTGGGGGAAATCCGTCGCTTGTTCCGAGATGCTGCTCAAGTGAAATCTTTGGGGATGAGATCTTCAGAGACGAAGACGAATCAGCGGTCTGCTCTGGAGAGCGATGAAGGATCGCTCCCGCGATGTCTTGTGTTGGCACAGCTGAAACAGAACTCTCGGTTGCCGATCGAAGCTGAGATCTGGGTTTGATCTGATCCTCTGGGAAAGTCACCGACTTTGGCTTCTCGTCCTCGCCAGAACCTTGCTGGAATGGCATTGCTGGAGAAGGTAATGGGGACCATTCAGAGTACGAATAGGGCATTGCTTGATCATGAAAAATGAAATTGCCAGAAGGGGGCTCGACCGATTGCTGATAGTCCTCATTCAACTGTTGTTCATGCTGGTTGCCAGGAGGTTGTAGAGTCAGAAGGTAGAAAGGAGAGAATCGGAAAATTAGTTATCTTGACTCATGGAACCTCTAGTTCGTGTTGGCTCTGTGCTGTGCTTGATGGTAGCTTACCAGGCGCTCTGCCAGTCGGCAGACAGGTGCAAAGACATATACCAGCTTGGTCAACAAGTCTTCGGCCTCGGCGTTTCCTACAGCCATCCGCCGTTGCCGATCCATAAGAGTCTGGAGAGACTTCATGATATCGACAGCTTTGAGAGGATGGGAAATAAATGTCGCAACAGGAGTGTGCAAAATCTGCTGCGAAATGCATTCGATCGAAATGAGCAGGGTGGTGTGTGAGCTAGCTAGTATAGTGGGCGGCCAGCTGTTGGAGGCAATAATCCTTCGAGACATAATGGATTTTTTCCGAGAGATTGCTCGTGCATTAAGACCATCTGCTTCTGGTGTCAGCCCATCCGCTGAAAGTTGGATAGGAACGTCAATAGGCTGAGCTGAGGATATGTCAGTCGTGTCTATTCCTTGCTGTTGATCAACATGATCTTCTTTGACGGAATCGCCCTTGAGCTGATGAGTGATAGAGCTCCATTGTGAGCTTGAGTCTTTGTGAAGGACGCCGTTGGATAGTGAGGTGTCCTGTCCGCAGCCCTGACGTTTTATCGAAGGAGCAAAATCCAAAGGACCAATGGTGTTGTCATACCAGGTGTCGTCATTGTTTGAGTATGGGAAGGTCAAGAGAGGGCCTTGAGCATTATTGAGAATGTTCCATTGACTGTCGGTTCCTGTTATCCCCGCCGACAGCGCAATTGTTCCATCCTCGACGTAATCGTGAGTCTCTTGCTGGAACGACAAGCAGGCAATATCTTTGTCCCGCTTGCATTCATACCATCCATCAAGAACAATGTGGATTTCTGCATCACTCTTAGTTTTAGCACGAACCATCTCATGGATCAAAGCACTGGCTGCATTCAATTCGTTTGAGTCGTCCATGAATCCAATTTGAGACACCAGGTTCTGTGGGGCATTGGCTGATAGGTCAGGAAAAAAGGCCGGCAAGGAATTGGACGTGACCATGGATGTGCTTCCGAATGCGCTGAGAGACGGTGAGGACATGAGTCTATCGAGCCGACCGGAAGTGAGTCCGCCAGTCGATGTCGTGTAATCAGAGTCGTATTCCAAACGCAGTGGAGTCCGTGGTGGGAACTGGAACCCTCGGATAGGCTCACGCTTCTTCAGGTCATCTTCAGCATCAGACTCTGAAAACACTCGGTCAATAGATTTTTTCCTGTTGACAGCCTTGCTGCCCCAGCAGTCTGAATCGCTGTCGGTTGTGTAATAGTTATCCTGATCAGAAGCCAACACGCGAGCCAGCCTTGACTTTGGTGAACTCTGTGGTGAATTCTTGAACATTTGCCCGCTCAATACATACACAGAGTGATGTCGCTGGTAGGACGATGGTGAGGAGGCAAGAGAAGAAGATCGTCTGGCCGTTACAATGTCGGATGGATGGGACAATGAGTACGGTGATGGAATATTAACAGCAATCGGGGATGTTGGCGGTGATGAATCCTGTTCCTCCTGTGATGACTTCTGAGAGTCCATAGATCGATTCAAGTGCCGCTGCCTCTGCCGCCCTTGGGCCCTACCCTGCGATAGCCCACTGAGCCGCTTGGAGAGATGGCCAGTATGTTGGGTTGAGAAAGTAGACCTTGTTGGAGCAGATTGTGCGAGCCCAGGCGTTGAGTCGGATTGAGGTGAATACGGTTGAGAAATAGGAACAAATCGGTCTGAGGCTTGCTCATGAGAACTACTACTGCTTCCAGCCACATTACCACTGCTCGCGCCAGCGCTAGAGCCATTGCTGTCGATTGAAGAGCGATTTTGCTCCGCCAAGGAACGCTGCAGGAAGCTGGATGTAACGGTTCGCTGATGCTCCTCGAGATACTCTTCTTCATCGCCAGATCCAGCCGGACTTTCGGGATCCATGTCGTAGCTCTTTTTGCGAGAAATAACGTAACCAGCCTGAGGATCCAGACTGAGACTTTCTTTTGAGGACTTGGCGTCTCCGCTTTCTGCCTGCAGCATATCTGGATTGAACACGTTGGAAAGTGGTGATTGTATCTTTTCCTGATTCGAAAGGGAACGCCGAAGGCGCGCTTTCCAGTTAATGCTAGAGTGCGGTGACGAAGCGGACGAACCAGAGGACATCAGAGGTGAGCTCGAGCTTGGTGAGGGGGAGCCCGAGTCGCTGGAAAGACTTGGGCTATACTGGTGGTCACTGCTAGTGTTTAGTTTGATGTTGACTGGCGAGAGACGGAGGCGGGCACCAGCCGAATTTCCGATAGAACCTTTTTTGAAGTGCAGTGAGGCTCGAGATCCTGAGTGTGAAGATGATGGGTCTGGGTTGTCATAGTCATGTCCGAATGAGTTTGTGCTGGAAGCCACAGAGTCGTTGCTGGTACTTGACTTGAATTGATGCCATGAGCGGTCATGCGAGAGCGGCTTAAGATGATCCTGAACGTCTCTTGGCTGGATGACACTAGCTGAGAGAATAGGAGATGCAGTAACAAGAGCACCAACACTGCTGACGGGAGGATTCGATGTTGGCGACAGACTCGATGATGGCAAAGAGGGTAACAAGGAAGACTTCATATTTTCTGTCGCTGTGGTTTTTCCCACTGTTGGTGTTGTAGGCGATAGCGCACTACTGCCCGAGCTGTTGCTACCGCTGGCAGACAAATGACCGGTTGATTTAAGTTGAGTGCTGAGCAAGGACCTATAGGCGGATAGACTGAGCTCTGCACGGTACTGCTCAATATCCTCGGGATTGGATCCTGTTGGGGGCCATGCATTTTTTTCCGCCGACACTGCGATACTAGGTTGGGTCGAAGAGGGGGAAAGCTCCAGTGGTGCCTTGGATGCTCCTGTTCCCGTCCCTGTCCCTGAAGAGGGCTTCAACCCCTTGAGCGAGCTGCCATTCCGTGCGAGTCGTGGTGTAACCGTTAAAGATACAGTCTCCTTTGATGTTTCAACTCCTGTAGCAAGAAAGGCAAGGTCGCAGAGCAGGAAACAAAATAAAGGCCATGAAAGCAGTTTGGCGGTAAGTAAATATACACCGTGCATAGTGTTTTTTATCTCCTCTTTCTTTGGCTTTCCATGCACTTCTCGCTTGACTTTGTCGACTTACCAAGTTCAGTTGGCTTATCTTTGTCCTTCTTACAAGCCAACAGTTCCCGTTCGTTGTCTGCGCCGAGATCTGGCCCATGTGCTGCGGACTTGCACGTCTTTCTCGAGGCAGATGGCGACGCTATCTTTGAAGCAATGTGTGATCCTGCGTCCTCCGGTGAAGATTCGAGCACCGGTGGTAAAGCAACAACTCTCCTCGTCAGCTGTAACGTTGTTTTTTGTGAAGTCGAGGCTATTGATGAGTTTGTACATGTCGGCAGCAGGGCAGGTGATGGTGGGGCTGTGGCACATGGCCTTGTCTCTGATGTTTCCGTGACCACTCTGTCATTGATGTCTCTTGGGTATATGTCTCTCCTCTCTCGCTCGCCTCCGTCATCCACCGTGGTCTGGCCTCTTGGTATTGAGCTGCTTGATGACGACAGTAGAACCGGTGAGAATGGGACCTTTGTCAACGTCGGTGATTCTAGTGCTCTTTGTGTTTGAGCTTGGGGTGACGGAAAAGCGATGTTGGCAGGCAAGGAAGTGGTCCGTTTGTGACTGGCCCCCATGGGACTGTCTTTAGGTCCGGTGCGCACGGACCCCTGGGGTGGTGGTGACGATGAAGTATCGAGGTGTGGGTGTGGGGCCGAGACCATTGTCAAGTTGGCGGAGGATGTGGAAGATGATGTGGAGTTGCGTTTGTGTGCGTTTTGCTTAATGGTGCTTTTGTGGTCGACAGATGTTGATGAGATGGATGCCGAATGTTTGTCGGTAGAATGGTGGAATCTACTGGGAAAGAACGAAAAATGCCGGCCAGAACCGTTGCTACTGCCGCTGCTGTTGCTGTTGCTGCTGGAGTTTTGAGGGCTGGAGGTGGTGGAGGTAGAGGTGGAGTGATTTGGTCGATTGTGCGTCCCAAGAGGGCTCAATTGGCCCTGGCTCTCGTGGTGGCTGTGGCTACTGTTCTTGACGCGACTGGAAAGTGTGGGAGAGGAAGTGGAAGAGGAGAAGGAGAATGAGCCACTGTGCCGTCTCTTGTCCTTTTCGGAGCGGTGTAAAGGCGGTTTGGCGGAAGAGGTCTTTGGTGACGGGCTACTGTGGTTGGGCGAAGAGGGCAGCGCAGGCGAATGGTGTGGAAAGGTGGCAGTTTTGGGTGTGGTAGCTGGAGATGAGTTGGACGACGACAGAGTCGAGTAGAAAAAGTCTACAAAACTGTTTCTCCGGTCTCGCCAGGTCAGAGACTTGGGGCGCAATCGCTCGTGTGATGGTGATTGTGATGGCGATGAATCCGATGTGGCCTTCTGTGCTGGTGAGTCGGGTGCCGTTGGGGTGGAAATGGACCGACGCATTACTGTCTTACTAGTGAATGAGGCAGGGGATTGAGAAGTGGGCGAAGGTGGGATTAGTGACCTCGTGAATGCGCAATGTGGATAAATGGCATGGACCCTGAAAGTGGCAAGGTGGGTGCAAATAAAAACAAGTACAAGCTGATGTGCCTGGTGTGGTGGGATGTCGATGGGTGGATGGATGAAGGGAGTGAATCGCGATCCACCTTGGCTTTCTTTTTGGTGAATGTGCTTTTGGTGCGGGGGGAGAGGCGAAAAGAAGACAAAAAGGGATCAGTGACCCAACATTGGCGTGAGGGGCGAGGGAGTGGAGTGCGTGAGTGCGTGAGGAGAAGGAGGAGGGGGCTAATAAATGGTGATGGGATGCGGTGGGTGATGATAAGTGGACATGGAGGTGGAGAGTGGAGACCAACGACAGGACAGAGAGGACAGCGAGGACGGGCGATATGAAAGACAAAGAGGGAAACAGAGAGACGAGGAGATCCGATGGACTGGATCGAGGATGAAGGTGGTCCATGGTCATAGACTACACAGTATAGACAGGATTGCAGTGTCGCTGTACTTATTTCTGTTCGTACAAAGCAATGACAAACGATGGCTCAATTCGTCGAGGTTGGGATGGGTCTTTCTTTCCTTCCTTCTGCTCAGGGACACCAAAAAAAGTATGCACAAAATATGGTCGAACAGGATGACAGGATGGTATGTCCCAAAAATAACAGCAGCAACGAAGACAAGGAGAGAATTGAGGACGATGGATATGCTGCCAAAAAAAAAAAATGCAAGTTCAAAAAGAGCCAGCAAGGAGGCAGAGGCAATGACAAGGCAAGACAAGAACGACAAGGCAAAGTGGCGAGCAATTGTGGATGTGTGAGCAAATGCAAAAAAGAAAAGATGTAGAAGCAAAGCAAGACTGACGGATGGTATATAGAATGTCGCATATAAATAACTTGGGTTGGTTGGTAGGTTGTCAAGTATATCCGAGCATGAACATCAAAGAACAGCACACGAGGGCCATGGGATGATGTTGTAGAGTATGAGGAATGGACTCGATCTGGGGAGAACTCACATTTTTGTTGTGGTGAGTGGGAGGGATAATAGTGTTTGGGCGAGAGATGAAGGCAAGCGGGAACTGGGTTGGAAAAGAGCAAGCGAATGAGAGCGGGTCAAAAGCGAGAGAGAGAGAGAGAGAGAAATGAAGCGATGGGATGAGCAGGATGGGCTATTGGACGGGAAACGGTCAGGAAACAATGATAAAGCAATTGAGGCAAAAGCAGAAGCACATCAAAGAGCAGAAGAACGAAAGAGAGTGAGATGGAGTGGACTGGCGTTATGTGGTAGGCAGAAGGGTGTTTTGTTGATTGAGTGGCCAATTGCCCAGCTTACAATGCTTGTCTGCGAGTTTGGCTGGCCGATGCTCAATTGGTATGTTTGTGTTGAGTTGTGTTGGCTTGTGAGGGGTGCAGAGAATGACGGACAATCGAAATAATGAATGGATGAATAATAAGTGAGGGCAAGGACATAGCGTACTCACTCACACACCCAACCACCCCATCCTCGCCAAAGAGGTGCTTTTGTTTTTTAAAATGTTTTGGTTCGTTCGTTCGTTTGCTCGTGTTGGTCGGTCAATGCTGGTTCAAGGGGGTGGAAATGAACAACGAGTGAGCGTCTAAGATGAGATGCTTCTCTTCGAAACTCTTCTTATTCGTCTTGTTGTCCGTCGCCATGGCCCTTTTTTCTGCGTTCTGGTCTATTCGACTGCAACACTAGACTATTCCTCGCTTTCTCTTTCTCTTTGTCAACGGGTGGCTTGCTGTGCTGCCGCATTGGAACATGGGCCTGACTTTGATACGCAGAGTGTTATTACTCGAACGAGGGGCTGTTTTATTTCATTTTCCATTTTTTTTTTGCGCTCTTCACTCGTTGGTGTTGATTGGTCTTAGGCCTGGCCTGGAGAAAAAAAACAAACGAACGAAAGGCAATACATTAGAAAAACAACCCCCCTCCCCCGTTCTTCTCCCAAACTCTCGTTCCGATCTACGTATGCACAGCTGTCAGAGGACCTATGTTCGCGACCATTCAGTACGAGAATTCCTGCCATTTGTAAGTGGTGTCTACGAGCATTGTCATTGTGAGCGGACAGAAAAGGTCTCTTGTCTTCCTTTCCTGTAGAGGATCAAGGGGAGGGGGGCACTTGCAAATCGCGTCAGTTGTATATGCATTAAATGAGCCTTGATGCATGGCTTGTTCTGCTTTTTTTTGACTTTTTTTTCCCTATCTTACCCCTTCTTTCCTCACGCTCGCATTACATATTCTGCTCTCTCTTTCTTATCCACGATGTAGCTAGAAACATTATCCATCCCTCTCTGTGCCATATGTCAACTTGCATGGCCAGAATCATGGCATTTCGCGCGCCGTCTATAAACATGTAAAAAAATGGAGTAAGCTATAAGGGCAGCCCGGATTGTTCGTGTTTATCGACAACCCTCTCAATTTCCGTGCCAAGTCCATGCAACGCACATTTTTTTGTAATCAAAAAAGTGCAGAGGAAGGGCAACAAACACTCTTTGGAGCAACTTACCTTCGCTTTCCCTTG
>KN042416.1:964444-1108236 GCA_000739165.1 Podila verticillata NRRL 6337 | reverse complement strand
ACAACCTAGGTTGTTCGTTTTATTCGACAACCCACTTCGTTTTCCGCACCAAGTCTATGGAATCTTGTTGCAATAGTACAGATCCATTATTTTTGCGTCCATTTCGTTGCCTATCTTCGTACAAATCGATTCATGTAGTTCATATCCCGTATCGTCATTACCACGGCTTGTCAATAGCTAAAAAACGACAATTCCAGCATAAACGCTTCAATGATCACCTCTAAGGACGTACAAATGACGCTCGGAGGAAGAGCACAGGAAAACAAGAGGCCTCAAAGAGTTTCACATCTCTTCTACACGTTTTTGTCTCAAAGTACAAAAAAAGGGAGTTACATGGACTTAGTGCGGAGAACGAAGTAGGTTGTCGAATAAAACGAACAACCTAGGTTGAAAAATATATTGTCCCTTAAAGATTGCTCCAAAATAAAAGAAAAGAAAGACGTATGCCGTCTAGGAAATAAACTGCTGGCTAGCAAGAACAAAAAAGTTCCCAGTCCGGGGATCGAACCCGGGCCTTGTCGGTGAGAGCGACAAATCCTGACCACTGGACCAACTAGGAATCTTGAAAGGTCTAATTCTAGCACCTATTTAATGTTGCCCACCAATCTCGCTGTTAACTCTATTGGCTCACATTGTCTGCCCTCACCCTTAAGAGCCCGCGCCACCATTCGACAGACACATACCATTCGACAAGTTCTTGCCTAACATGCGATAGGCCTCTGGTTCAGTCCAGGGATGAAGCGATAGTTTTGCTTCACGTATGGCTCCTCGCACTAGGCGCGAGGTCTGGGGCTATTTGTAGCCCCGGAGAAGGTTTTTTCAGCAAGGGGTTTTACCCAACAAGAAGGTTCATATCCGCTCTCGAGTGTGCCACATCGGTACTGCCCGGTCTGCATCTACGCCGGCCCAAACCTGGTGGGTTGGTCCCCTGCCCCCTGCCGCTCGCCTCCCCTTCCCTGAGACAGGGCAAGACCCGATTTGGATTCCCCCTCACTCCCGAGTGAGCAAGAACTTCCAGGCCTCGAAGGGCATCCTCCAAGCAAGGAAAACCAGCCAAGTCCGCAGCCAAGCCAGAGATTTGCGAGAGAAAAAGGAAACACACAAGCCGCGGAGTCGTCAAAAAACTCTAATATTTAGTACAGCATCCAAGCCAGCTTCAAACCAGTCAGCTGCAGGGTCTCCCTGGGCCTGATCTCTCTCTTCAATCACGCTCCCAAGGACAGATTGTTGAGAGAGTTCGGGCTTTACAGACGCAGTACAGCGCAACGAAGTCACATTGAGAACAGGACCCATATTATATGGTTTGACGCCATTCAAGTGTTAGGAAGGCTATGGTCAAGGATTACTTAGTCCGTCGCATTGTTACGACTTTGCCTCGGGCTCCTTTCAGGAACACCTGTTTACCTTTATAGTTGCAATTACGAGAGATGATTCTGGGCCATAACTTTGGTCCTCTATAATGGAATAAATCCTCATGCCCTCCAGGCACTCTCGTTAACAAAAAAAAAAAAAAAAAGACAGACACATACCATTCACCGGAGCGACACAGTTACCCGTCCCAACATTGCTCCCTTATCCTCACCCACAAGCATTGTCTCCTAGATGCTTTGCCTTTTTGTTTTGTTTATTTTTATTACTATCATTTAGCAGTTTAGAAGTGATATCGCACTTGCAGAGGTAGAACTCGATAGAATATTTAGAGGTATATAAAGGGAGTGGTCTCCCCGAGCCATTGTTCCTGGAGTCGCCCGCCGGACCGTAGGCCACACTCCACTCCAGCACCGACCAACCCAACGTAAACATCTTCCTGTTATTCCACGATTCCTTGATGATTATTATGTGATTATTATTATTCATCTTCGCCCTTCCTTACCTTTCACACCGACTTCTCCATTCTCTTTCATTACCACCTTTGGGTGAGTGTTGCTGCCAAGACGGTTGACTGCCTTATTTGGAGTCTTCACCGGATTTGCACGTAACATTAAAGCCCTTCAAATTGAACCTCTTTAAGTTGATTGTCCCTCTGTAATAGCGAAGAGGTTAATTGTCGCCGGTCCTGAATTTCCTTTTTTGGGCTTGATGTCGCCGCGCCTTATTTGTCGCGCCCTATTTGTTGCCAGCGCCTTTTCTGTTTGTCGCGGGCTACTTGTCGCTCTAACTGTCGCCATGGCTCATACGCCGCAGCCCACCATCTACTCGAAACTCGTGCTGTGGATGGAGTATGTTTATGTGAATGAGATGAGAACAACAACCAATTGAGAGTGGAACAGTAGCTACAGATTTCAACATCGATTCTTTCTACTTGATCAACTTCTGCGACTTCTTTTTCTAGCCAGACTTCTTTTTCTTGGTGTTGGGAAAAGGACTAATCTATAAGGGTATTTGGCAATTCGGGTTGTTCGTTTTATTTAAAAACCCATATTCTCGATTTGCCAAAAAAAAAATCGAGAGCTGTTTGACAACCCAGGTTGCCAGATATGTACTGCAAGATAACAGGACATACATGGCTACCATTAAATGAGCGGACAAGTAAATGGATGAGTCAAGTACAAAGTACACGAGGTGCAGGAATGGGAACAAGAAGGTGCAGATCGAAAAGTACCTGAACGGGACAAGCATATGGACGAGAGGACGAGCAAATGAACGAGCAAATGGACGGGTGGATAAGCAAGTAGATGAGTGGGAGAGCAAATAAACGAGTGGATGAGCAAATGGACAAGTCGAGTGCATGAGGTGCAGCAGATTTAAAAGCAACTGGACGAGTGAACGAGTAAATGGACAGTAGCGTTGTGTTTATAGTTTAGTTCGCACATGGTGAAGGCTGACCGCTGTGGAATGAAGCGCGCACCAGATTAACCCCCCCCCCCCCCTAACGGTAGCCTTTTTATCCGTAGTTTAATTCGAACATAGTGAAGGGCTGACCGCTTTGGGATAGCATGTGCAACAGATTGAAAAAAAAAAAAAAAAAAAAAAAAAAAAAAGCTGAATAGTAATACTTCATGTGTCAAAAGACCCTCATATCTTTTTTGCTTGCTATTAAGCAACTGGGTTGTCGAATAAGCCTGTCACCATCCTATTTTTGTAAGGGTTGTCAAATAAAACGAGCAACCCGGATTGCCAAAATACCCTTATAGATTAGTCCTTTTCCTAACACCAAGAAAAAGAAGTCTAACAAGAAAAACAAGTCGTAGAAGTTGGCTAGGTAAAAAGAATCGATGCTGAAATCTGTAGCTACTGTTCCACTTTCAATTGGTTGTTGTTCTCATCTCATTCACATAAACATACTCCATCCACAGCACGAGTTTCGAGTAGATGGTGGGCCGCGGCGTATGGGCCATGGCGACAGTTGGAGCGACAAGTAGCCCGCGACAAACAGAAAAGGCGCTGGCAACAAATAGGGCGCGACAAATAAGGCGCGGCGACATCAAGCCCAAAAAAGGAAATTCAGGACCGGCGACAATTAGACCAATTGCTGTTATGTTGTTATGCTGATAGTAACCAAGTCGCCCAAAGCGCACACAAAAAGCAGGATCCTGGTATTACCCAGAATCCTAGTTGGATGATCATGATCTACGCAGGGGTCGAACCTGCAATCTCCTGATTCGTAGTCAGACGCCTTTCCATTGGGCCAGCAGACCGTTTCAGCTCATCCGTTTCCATGGATCCCTTGCGAGATTTTGGAATTCGAAGTCCGGCCGCCCAATCGACGATTGGGATGGCTTTTCATTCTACGGTTCATATTTTCTTCATGAGTTAGCTCATATTTAAAGAGACCGATTGGCTAATATGCGATTGTGGCTTCACGAATGACCTGTCAATGAGGTCTACTTGACTATCGAAGGTTTACAGTCATTACACAGCAGTCATCATGATCAAGTCGCTTGCGACTGGGCTAGATAGAACGAAATTGAGTAGATTTACTTTAGATGTCCCCAACTGAACAGATCAAAGAGGAGAACTTGCTACCAAACCAGTGGGATCAATCTTGTTGGCGTATTATCCTCTATATATTTGACCAATTGTAACATAAAGAGAGGTCTGCACGCGGGGCCGGATCCCGGCAGGGTTTTTTTTAATCAACAACAACAATGTTTCTTCATCTACTTTGCACACGGCCCTTTCATCATAATCTGCCTCAAAACAGAAAAAAGAGGCTCTCCAAGTCAACTTATCACTAAAGCGGCCCTTCATTGTTCTCGCTGCTCATCTTGCCGTCTCAGATTCAGTATTGACCACATAAGAAAGAAAAAAAACGTTCATATTATTGAGGTTGACTGATAAGCGCCACCAAATGTAAGGATAGAACATCTTTAACTATTATCTGAAATTTCGAATTCCTGTTGTCAAGAAACGGACAGCAGTGTGGGGTGATGAGGGATGTGAAAGAGAAGTCTAAGAAAAAAAGGAGCAAAGCACAAGCCTAAGTCAATCCAAACAAGTCAAATCAATCGCATGCAAGCAATGGGAAGTCATACAGCAGGAGGTGAGAGGAGCTGCATTGTATGCTGGGCTAATCTGAGGATCAAAATCCCAGGGTTGCAAGTCCCTATTTATATGTGCAGCAACTCTATGGCTCTATCTATTATGTGGGTGTTGCCAGCATCACTACACTACAGAAACAAGGATGGCCTGACCAAACAAAATTGATGCGAGATATTTGAACAGGTAAAAAACTCCAATCGCAATCAATCAACAGAAAATAAAAGAAAGAGAAGGCTTTTTCCAAGATGGTGTGAGGGGTCATAAGGATGGTGCATGAAGGGAGGTGAGTGCGGAATGAGTATGAAATGAATGTGGATATGGTGTGGAAGAAAGGGCGGAATGGTTGTAAAGTGGCGGCATAATTTCGCAAAGGTAGGTCGTAGAAAAGGGTATGAAGGATCGCTTTTTTTATTTTTATTTTATTAACAGTAGTCCTTGAGGCATAAACACTGTCATCTGGCCAGAGTCTAAGTCACTCGACACCTTCAGACACAGGTGATCCTGCAAGTGCCAACCACAATTGCAACTAGCAAGTACTGTAGTTCATAACTCCACAGCATGAATGCTCGTTCCACCACTTCAGTCACTCGCTGATTGACATGTTCCGACATACATCATGAATTTAGCTAACATTGTCTGTCAATAAAGATTTAAATCCACCCATATGTTTCATCACATCCAGCCGAAGGAGACCTTGATACTGCTTCAGCATGCGGTTGTCTGCATACAACATGAGCTCCAGGGTATTAATACCAGACTGGGGTCGAGAGGTCAAATCAGAGAAATCGCTACCGCTACCAAGGTGTCCCCCAACACCTGTGCGTCCCCAGGCGCGTTTGCTCATGGCAGTGATTCCCGCTGACTTTTCCCATTAACAAGGGTAGGAGGGATCTTTTTTTTTTTTTTTTTTTTTTTTATTAACAGTGGTCCGCAGGGCAATATGTGAGATTTTTGCCTTCGGCCAGAGGCTAAGCCACTAGACACCGTCAGCGATGCAGGCAAACCTGCGAGAGCTAACCACAATTGTGGCCAGCAATTTCCTCAAAGCATAACCCCAACAACAGTAGTGGTGGTTCCACCACCTTAAGAGTAGTGGCCACTCCCGCTTGACCTGTTCCGACATACATCGTGAACCTAGCCAACCATGTCTGTCAATAAAGATTTAAATCCACCCATACGTTCCATCACATCCAGCCGGAGGAGACCTTGATACTGCTTCAGCACACGGTTGTCTGCATACAACATGAGCTCCAGGGTATTAGTACCAGACCGGGGCCGAGAGGTCAAGTCAGAGAAATCACTACCGCTACCAAGGTGTCCCCCAACACCTGTGCGTCCCTGGGCGCGTTTGCTCACGGCAGTGATTCCCATGGACTTTTCCCATTCAACAGTGGTCTTGCACCGTGCCCCCCAAATCTCAGTCCGACCGAATTCTTCGAGTGCCTTGACAAACTTGCCGGCCATGTAGGTTGCGATGGTCTCGCTTGTTCTAAACATGTGCTTCCAGATCGATCCAAGTTCCCGCGGTACCAGACCAAGGTACAGGTCCATGACTTTCCAGACATTAAGGTCCTCCACATCTTCCTTCTCTTCTGGGTTCTCTAGCTCTTTGACCCCGAAGATCCAACAAGGGTAGGAGGGATCGCGTCGAGGAAGAGGCTAAAGTCAATTTGAGAGAGGGCGCTTAAGGGTATTGTGTGTGGAATCGGATTAGTAGAGTTATGACTGTCATGGGCGCTCGACATTTCAAGATTCCAAGATTCCTAGTTGGTCCAGTGGTCAGGATTTGTCGCTCTCACCGACAAGGCCCGGGTTCGATCCCCGGACTGGGAACTTCTCTTTTGCAACACTCCGATTAGTGATGGAGCAAACATTGGCCTACAAGCGTATTTTTTTTTTTTTTTTTTTTTTTTTTTTTGGTGCACATGGCCCCGAAACCATTGTCACCCCCTCCTCATTGCCCACAAAGGATCTTGAATAAGAAAAGCTTTCCGTTGTTGTTTTTTTTATTCGTGAGGTCATTGTTTGCTGTCTAGGGTTGAAAATTTACAAGGTGATAGTTGCGAGAAGGGTAGGGGAGCTTGCTTGCCAAGGTACTCTCTTACTTCTTGGCATACATTGCCTTGATGGCAGCAGTGGAGTAAGATTTGGGGCGCTCCAAGGGCATGCCCAAGGCACGGTCCCAGATCAACTGGGACAACACTCCGAGACCACGGGAAACACCAAAGAGGACGGTGTAAAAGTCCTGTTCGACCAAGCCGTAGGCTGACAGAAGGACACCTGAGTGGGCGTCAACGTTGGGCCAGGGGTTCTTGGTCTTGCCGTGCTCCAAAAGAATATTTGGAGCAACAGTGTAGATCTGAGAAACAAGCTTGAAGAGGGGATCGTTGGGGATGTGCTTCAAGGCAAACTCGCGCTGGCACGAGTATCGGGGATCGGTCTTGCGGAGAACAGCGTGGCCATATCCGGGAACGACCTGTCCGCTCTTCAGGGTCTTCCAGACGTAATCCTTGATGGTATCATCAGAGACATCCTTGCCGCCGAGCTCATCACGCATCTGGGTGATCCAGCGGAGAACCTCCTGGTTAGCAAGTCCGTGGAGTGGACCGGCAAGACCGTTCAATCCAGCAGCAAAAGAAAGGTAAGGATCAGAGAGGGCAGATCCGACCAAGTGAGTGGTGTGGGCCGAAACGTTACCACCCTCGTGATCAGAGTGGATGGTAAGGTAGAGACGCATCAACTCGACAAATTCCTTCTTGTGACCGAATCCGAGCAAGTTGGCGAGGTTGGCACCATAGTCCAAGTTGGGATTGATGGCAGTGTCGTGCTTCCCGTTCTTGAAAACGTTCTGGTAGATGCGTCCAGCAATGTTGGGGAGCTTGGCAATGAGATCCATGGAATCCTCGTAGGTGGTATCCCAGTAATCGTTCTTCTTAACACCCTTCTGGTAAGCCTTGGCGAACTTGGAGTCGTGCTGAAGGGCGGTGACGGCAAGGGAGAACTGAGACATGGGGTGAAGGGTCTTGGGGCACTGGTCGATCAGGTCCTCAACAAACTTAGGGAGATTGGCACGGGTGGCCCACTCGGCAGAGAGACCGCCGACCTGCTCCTTGGTGGGAACCTCACCGGTGACCAAGAGCCAGAAAAGCGACTCGGGCAGGGGCTCGGAGCCTCCCTCGGCTGCGGGAAGAATCTTTTGGCACTCAGGGATGGTCAAGCCGCGGAAGCGGATTCCCTCCTCAGCGTCGAGAACAGAGCCCTCCCAGATGAGACCCTTGATACCACGCATGCCACCGTAGGCCATATCAACGGTGGTCTGGCCCAAGGCCTTGTGACCGAACTCGGCCTTGACCTGATTAACCTCCTCACGCTTCTCGGGGATCAGCTCTTCGAGGCGGTCTTTCAAGCCCTATTGACGATGCAATCCAAAGAATGGAAATGGTGGGTGGTGTTGATCAATATTCTTTGGATCCAAAAAAAAAAAAAATTATGCGCGTGCGTCTCATCTGTGTGGCTGGTTTGTCTCGAAAATTTTTGGTGTGTGCGTGTCCTCGCATCTACTGCTTTCTTCCCGTCCATCGTTGCTTTTTCTTCTTTTTCTCTTGCCAGATTGGAATGTCCGCATGAAGACCAAACTCAAGGTCATCTTCCTGCAGTGGCCTTGTCCACGTTATGACCATAGGCGAGATTACTTCCGGAACGCGAGAAACTGGTTGTTGTCGCTGAAAGTTGGCCTGTGATGTTGAGCATATCTTCTTTTTTTGTTTCTTTCGCTCTAACATCACTGTTTTGTCCATAGAGGGCACAACAAACAGAGAAGAGCTGGTGCCATCGATCCGCGAGTTCAATACCTGGTGCTTGGTAGAGTATGCGCGAACTGCGGTGGCGGCGATAGTGTTGTGGCGAATAGCAACCTGCGCGGTTTATGGTCGGATCCGATGTTTGATGTAGTTTACCGCATGGATATTCGAAACAGGAGACAAAGAATAAATTGACGTTAGCATCGGATGCTATATGACCAAAGATGCGAGAGTGGAGGCAGTGATGCCAATCGACAAGAACGAAGCATTACCTTGGCGAGGCCAGGAAGGCGGAAAGTTGCACGGAGAAAAGCCATATTGATGAAATATAACAGTTGTGAAGGTTGGCAGTGTGTTCGAGTGAGAGGTGGAGGGGAGAGAAGCGGGATTTGGGGAACAAAAGAAAAAGAGGGAAAACAGCGGTCTGATGATAAATGTCTTTCGATTTAACCCAACACATCAACACGTTTTTTTGCATGTGAGTCGATCTCTTATAATATCTTCTTCATCATCATAATCATCATCAACATCACCATTCTCCCGATACATCCACGCCTTATTCATGTCGTTCTTTGTTGCACTCGCACACCCTGCCTCGATCCCACATGACAATCTCGTCCACATCGCACTGTGCACTTTTCTTTCCTCTCGCTCAGGATCCATGTCTCCTTTCACTATTCTTTGATCTGCTCGTCACACTCTCCGGACCGAGGATACGGCGATGAATCCACAGGAACTCCTCTCATGGGCACTCTTCACTTGCTCCTTTGCATTGTGATTTTTGTCTTTCAAGGACTTCCCCGCAATTTACCTAAAGCAGCCCTGCACGGACGACACTTTATCAAGATTGGGATCGTTTCGCCCAAACCCAACAAAAAATAAAAGTGGGACCTCGATAGTTCCTTCAACGACAACACTATTCATAATCCTGTGTCTGTTTTCTTCTCATGTCGGCTTGTCGTGGCTGACGGTTTGTTGGCAAATACATGATCGAGAGTCGAGAGCAACATACTAAGATCAAAGTCATTAGAGGAAAGCCCAATTATGGCAATCCGTTTGTTTGCACGCAACTCTTTGTTTTGCTAAAGGGACGAGCAGAGCTCGCGTCTCTCTGTGAATGTGTGTTTGTGTGGGAAGTCTGTGCGCCGTCCGCAATACAAAGAGCTATCAGCTTCGCAATAAAAAAAAAAATAATTGTGGGGGCATGACCCCTACAGTGACGTTTCATAGTCAGAAACTGAGGGAACGCGGCTCGAGGTCGACCACGAATCTACCGACTGGCTCTCAAGGACGGCCCGCTTGCTTGGTCCATCTGTTTAGTAGCGTGTTCAAATAAAAAGTGGATTAATCAAGACTGACTCAAAACAACGTGTGGATGGTCCTAAAGTATAAAGTACATCAAGCATGTCTTCGCTTACCTTCATCGCTCAATCGCGCATCGCATTCTCGCTTCAGTTGAACAGACCGACGGATCCCGTCCATCACCCTGGAGTGCTTGTTCCAATACTGTATCACCACTTCTTCGTACTTTTGCTCGAGCCATCGCAAGTCGTGACTGATCCAATCCGATGCCAGGGCATCATTGACTGTAAGTCGATCCTCAGGATTCGTCGCCAACAGACCTCGGACCAGACTGCGAGCATCAGCGCTTGAGCCTTTCCAAAAGCGTCGAGGGAAATGCAAGACTCTATGTACAGTACAGCACAGTGCATCGATTGCCCATATGTTAGGTTGTCGTCAAAGTGCACAGACATGACGTAAGCAGAAACAGAAAAATTGGTGTTGACGCGTGCCCGCTACACATCTTGTCTCTCATTGTCTTCTCGTCGGCTGTCGCGTACTCGTCCGTGAATGGGTGGGCACCTGAGAGAAGCACATAGAGCGAGATTCCAAGGCTCCAACAGTCAGCGGTATGACCATACCCAGGTCTCTTGGCGTACTTGATGTCAAACACTTCAGGCGCCCTATTATGACAATGGAAAATTCGTCATTATGTTCGTCCGTCGTACAGGAGCAAGTCATCTGGGAACGAAGGGGCTCTCAAGATCTCACATGTATGCGAAAGTACCGCACATAGTGCTCATGAGCCGATTGCGCATTTGCTCACGGGCCATCCCAAAGTCCGCCAGCATAATCTGGGGAAACTTGCCGGAGGATGTCAAGAGCAGATTCTCTGGCTTCAGATCTAGATAGCGATACATTTCACGAAGAGTTTTGATTAGTACGCAACGCCAGCGCCCCACCTCCATTCCCGCACACATTGATCGAAAAATAATACCTCGGTGAGAAATATTCCTCTCATGCAAGTACTATTATGGCAGATGCAAGGATAGGGCAATTAGATTGTTGACTATGAATTCTGTCGTCCATCTGTACTACATGAGAGTACATCATTACCTTCAGAGCTCGGAGGACTTGGTAGGCGACAAACTTTGCCTCCATATTAGGCAGTGGTCCAGCCTTCACCACGCAGTCAAAGAGATCGCCACCAGTTAACCTATCAGACAAACGAACAAAAAACCAGGTGGATGTGAGAACATTGACCTTAGCAAGATGGACCAACAATACGCATGGGGTTCCAGGCAACGTACATCTGAAGAAAGATGTAAATAAACTTCCTGGTCTTGATCACGTCAACGATAGGCACGATGTTGGGCTATATCGTTCAGATAACGGGGTCAGTCAATGCTTGTGTCATTCTCATCATCCAAAATGGCCTGACAGTTTGTGGATCAACTTACGTGGTTGACGGACTGCAAAATCGCGACTTCTTTTTCAATGTCGGTACCACCAGAGTTCTCAGGAACGCCAAAACGGATGCGGTCCATGATCTTGACAGCGAGTTGCACCTTGGTTTTGCGGTGGATCGCTACTTGGACCTTGGCAAACGTTCCTCTATTTGACAACACAAGCGTATGAGAGCCGAAGCGAAGAAAGCCAATATATTTTCGGCGCGCTGAAAACTCCAGTACACGTACTGTCCCAAGGTCCGAGGCAAAATCTGGTAGGTCTTTTCCACCTCCTGCAAGATCAAAGACAAAGTTAGACACGATAATTATTTTTGTGCATGAGTTGGCTGAAGAAAGCGACGGTGTGATCTGACTTACAGCAATTTCAGGATCATTCTGCATAGGCTTGGTATTACCGAAGTCTTGGTAGATAAAGCCTAAACAGGTGTTGCCCATATTAGCTTCGCATCCTGTGAACTGATAGTCCATACCAACCAACAGCTGTGATTAGACTCCTACTGTAGCTTGTCCGGAATCGAATCGAGTCTCCATGCGACAGAACAACAGATTCGCTTTTACCGACAAGGTGACCGTTCCCTACAACAAGAGGCTGTACTTGTTAGTTTTCCTGACCGTGATCGTACCCATATTCAGTACCCTGATATCCGTTTCGATTATGGTAGCTTACAGTAGGTGCCGTTGGTGCTTAGATCCTGGTTGTCCGTTGTTGCAAGAGTAACATGTGCGACAATGGCAAATATCAAGTTAGTCACCACTGACGGGGGGTTCTTTCCTACAGGGTAAGCTCGCTCTGATCGACGTCAAACGTGATACCCACCTCGCAGAAAACGACGCCTTCCTTGCTCTAACAATACAAAGAAGCCAAAAAGTAAGAGCGAGCGATGACAACATCATCTTCCTTGCCTATTGGATTCACACACCGTCACAAGCCTGCAATGATAGTTGGAAACTGCATCACCGTCGAGGGATAGATCACTAGAGCGAGCGAGAGAGAACAGTTATCCACCGATTGCCGCATTCAAAGTACGTGTTTTTTGAGTTCCTCCAAATTCTTCTTCGTACCAGGTGGAGTGGCGACCGAGGGTCACTGTTGTGCCTAGGTGAATAGGCAGTGATCCTACCAGATGTGTCGAAAGCATGCACATTGGACACTCGAAAAATTAAGCTCTTTGACTTTTCACCTTGAATCTCGTCACAAGTAAGCAACCAGGGCTGAAGTGGGACGATCGATATATCAGCTTACGTTGGACGTTGGTGGGGTCAACCAGCCAGCCACAGAGAGCGTTGTTGGTGGTGCTATTTCCTTGCTGTGTGTCAGTTGAGCCTTCGGGAGCGAAAGACTTGAGCGACAGCCGCAAAGTGGGCTGAGTCTGTGGCTGTGAGTATTGGGACAGGACGCCTTGTGTGGATATCATGGCGATGGATCCGATCTCGCGGAAGATTGGATGAATGTCAAGTGTACCGTATACGATGAAGAGTCTCTTGCGGGGAAGTAGAAACCAAAGTGGACGAGGATGTGAGGTAAGGAGAGGGAAGACAGAGTGAAGGACAAAATGATGCCTGACTATCATTTCCCCTTTAGTCAGGATCATATCCGTGCCGATTTAGTGGCAAAATATCAATTTGGTCTTGAGCGAGGGAAAAAAAAAGAGGGCGCCGTGGCAACAGGCACGAAATCAGCGAAGAATTGCTTTCTGTGGCAATGATGCGTAGTCCTGGACATCCCGCGGAGAAGTCTTGGTGTGCAGTTCGGCTGTCCTTGTTGTTGTATCATCCTGGCGTCTGCATCGCCTGTTGGACTACTTTTCCAATCCAGGGGAGAGGGGGCTGTTCTTCCCAGATTTGGCCCATTTCGCTGGATGGAAACAGCACATGCATGTGGGTGGACGAGAAGAAGTGAGCGTTTCTGTGCGTGCTGTCTTGTGGACAGTGCAAGGGTGTGTCCTGTTTGTGTTTGTGTGCACCGGGCGAAGAGTGGGTGAGTAGTGGGTGGAAGAATGAAGGATGGACAGAGAGGGCAAACACACAAAGAAATTGAAAAAGTGGTGAGCTCTCTCGTCTGTGTATGTTTTTCCCGCGTTCAAAGAAAAAAGAGAGATAAAAAGGAAGGCGCCTTTTTGGGTTCCTTTTTGCCTGTTCTGTTCTGTTTTGTTCATTGCCTCTTCAACCACCTAATCCTTATTCTTAATACTCCAACTCCATCACACCATGGACCACTCGCAGGAGCACTCTTCTCCACCGGTCACACCAGTTGTTGCTCCCTTGGCCCCACTCGCACCACTCGCCCCTGCCGACATGTACGAGCAAGAGCCAGAATTAACAATGTCGCCAACCACCACCCGCTCCGGCTCCATTTTCGCTAGCTCCACCTTGGGAACTGAGACTCTGTCCCTGGCGTCATTCCCCATGAGTGTCACCGAGATTCCACCCACGCCCATCGAACATTTCATGGACATGACAACATTTGATTCGACGCATTCCACGCTTTTAAACTCAAACACCACTGGCAATCTCTCCACCACCACGGCCACTCTTGGCTCTACTTCACCTGCCTCCAAGAGTTCCTCTCGCCGCAGCTCAATGCAGTTCAACAAGCCTATCGAGGTCAAGGAAACCCTGGATGCCAATGTTACCGAGACTGCAGATGGTTTGCCCAAAGTGAAGCAGTATATCCTGCAACGGGTCATTGGACAGGGCGCCTACGGCATTGTCAACCTTGGAATCGACGAGAACACTGGCATTGGATATGTAAAGTCATTGAATCTGTTTTTACTATTTGACGTCCAACGGTCCCATGGATGTTACTGCGGTTGGAGTGATACTAAAGTATATGTTTCGCGTTTTCTTTCTACCAACCAACCAAAAAAAAAAAAAAAAAAAAACCACAGGCCATCAAAGAGTTCAGCAAGTCAAAACTCCGAAAGAAGGACAAAGCTAATCTGTTCAAGCTGGGGCCACGCGGCCGGGGTCGTGGGCGTCGGGGTCCAGAAGCGACCACGGATCCGTCCTTAGAGTCTTCACCGCTGGATTTGATCCGCGGTGAGATTGCCATCCTTAAGAAACTGAATCACGTCAACATTGTCAAGTTGTACGAGGTCCTCGATGTGGCCACAGAGGACTCCATGTACATGGGTAAGTATTTTAAGAGCCGAAGTTTTTGTTGTTTAGGATGGTAGCAAGAGAAGCAAACAAGCAAGCAAGCAGAAAGCAGGAGGCAAAAAAGTAGCAGAAGCAAGGAAGCAACAACCCAAAAAAACCCCCCCACTAATATTGAGTTCACGTCTGTTTGTTCTTTCTAGTCATGGAGTTGTGCAAGAGAGGCGTACTGACAGAGGTGTCATTGGCGGCAGATAAAACAGGAGAGGTCTTTGCAGATGATGAATGCAGGGATGTGTTCCAACAGATGGTCCTGGGAATCGAGTATCGTAAGTTTTTTTTTGTGTATCGTCGCTATTCGTGCTTTGCAACGAGAAATAACAAATTTCTATGAGCTGGGCTCTTTGTTCTTTCCCACTCACCTCTTGTGTTCATCTTGTTGTCCTTGCTTAAAATGGGGTCCTTTTGTTCTTTTGGACTAACATCGTTTTGTTCTTGTTTTCCCAACAAAATCGGTTCCACTAGTTCACGAACACGACATTATTCATCGCGATATCAAGCCAGATAATTTGCTCCGGTCAGAGGATGGCACTCTAAAGATTGTGGATTTCGGTGTGTCAGAGATGTTCAAGAAGGGCGATGATAGAACAAAAAAGTCGGCCGGAAGTCCTGCCTTTATGGCGCCAGAGCTGTGTCGCCACGATCACGGAGAAGTTTCTGGACGGGCCACGGACGTGTGGTCAATGGGTGTGACCTTGTTCTGTATCCGCTATGGTCATCTGCCCTTTGTGTCCAACAATATCCTGGAGCTTAACAGAGTCATCAGAGAGGATGATTTCGATCTGTCAACCGAGAAAGATGACAGGTTTGTCACCTTGATGAGACGTTTGCTGGAGAAGGATCCTGTCCAGCGTATTTCCGTCGAGGAACTCCGTGTAAGACTGCTTAGGACTTTGACGTTGTTTCCCACGAGGGTTCAACGACGCTCACTGACCCTGTACTCATATCCTTTGTGATTTTTAGAACGATCCCTGGCTAACGAATGACGGCACGGAACCATTGATTTCCAAGGATGAGAACACGCAGAATGCTGTGACAGAAGTTACTGAAGAAGATCTGAGAGGAGCCATTCAAAAGATCAACAACTTGGTCACCGTGGTAAGAATATTGCATCCCGAGTGTTCTTGGACCGAGTGGAAAGGGCCTTTAGGACTTTGTTGACGTCTTTCTCCCCCTCCATCGTTTTCTTTAGTTCAAGGCAGTGTCCAAGTTCAAAAAGCTGATCAAACTCCCTCGCTCAAGATCCTCATCCTTCAATGACGAGTTGGACAGCCAATTGGCCGATAAGGTGCAGGATGCAGTCGAGTCACCAGTGACGTCTAGCCCATTGATCGTACCCTCAAAGGACGCGGTTCCTGCTCCAAAGCAGGACAGTTCCGTAGCAGTCGGCACAGTGTCGAGTGAGCTATTGTCCAAGATCGAGCATCTGTCAACAGACGAAGAAAATAAGGCCAGCAGCCACCAGGAAACAAAGGAGACAAAGCAAGAAACCCAACCGACTCCTGTCCAGGAACAACTGAGCCCGTCTCAGGAGCAGGCAGAGGAAGAAGAGGCTGAAGGATACCAGGTGTGCAGCATGGAGACTGGTATGTGTTACTGGGTCCCAGCCAAGAAGTTCAAAGCGAATCCTTCGCCATTTTCATCCAGATCACGTACACCGCCGTCAACAACCAACAACCTTCCTCCTGGCGTGGTGGACCTAGGTGCATCAAACGAAGCCAATGACACATCTATGACGACACCAGGAGCATCCGACGCAATAGACACCTCGGCTCACAATCTTGTGGGCAAGCTTTCAAAAGATCGCCTGGCGTTGTTTGAGACCTCTCGATAGAGTTTATCTTCATACAAATACATTTTTTTTGTTCTTTTATTCGCTTGGGTTTGATGTTGTTCATTCCAAAAAAAAAAAAAAAAGGTTTGTTTAGTACAAAATACGAGTAACAATGTTGGTGGGGGTTTCGCTCACACGGCGGTAGATGTCCTGGATCTGCTCAGGGGTGACATCCGAAATATCGGCCATCAGGTACGCAATCTTGCCCTTCGAGTCCGAAAACTGCTTGTCGACGTTGTGGTCCGCAAGAATGTTGGTAATGCGAAGCAAGACTCCGGGAACGTTCATGTGGGTGTAGCACAGACGGATCGAGTTTTCTTCGTCGCGGATAGCACGCAGATCGACCTCGGGGAAGTTGACCGCGCCAATGGATGTGCCGTTGTTAATGAACTTGATCAAGGCCTGCGAGACCTCGACACCAATCATGGACTGGGCTTCCTCGGTCGAGCCTCCAATGTGGGGGGTCAGCAAGGTGTTTGGGCAGCCAACAAGCTCGGAATCAAAGAACTTGCCGTTGGCAGCAGGCTCCTTGGGAAAGACATCGACAGCAGCGCCGCCCAGGTGGCCCGAGCGAAGAGCCTTGGCCAGAGCCGGGATCTGAACAACAGTGCCACGAGAGGCGTTGATGAGGAACGAGCCCTGCTTCATCTTGTTGAGCTCGTGCTCGCCAATCATGTTCTTGGTGTCCTCAGTCTCGGGGACGTGGAGCGTGATAAAGTCGGACATCTCGAGGAGCTCGCCCAGGGAGCCAACTTGCTTGGAGGTACCCAGAGGCATCAGTGGGACCACATCGTGGAAGAATACGCGCATGCCCATGGACTCGGCGAGGACCGAGAGCTGGGAGCCGATGTGACCATATCCAACGATTCCTATTGGTTCAAAGTCCAGGGATCGATGTCAACAGGTGTGAGGTGAGCTTAACTTATCACTCCTAAAAAAAAAGAGAGTCAAACGCACATTCTCACACACACAAACACAAACACAAAAGGACAATAACAAGCGAAGGCTAAAAGGACAAATAGGCACCCATCTCTGAAAACAAACAAAGGGTCAATCGCATGGCAAACGAGGAAAATATGCTGCATAGTTGACTCCCATATGATATGAAAGCAGCAAGAAAAAAAAGAGATGATCTCGACAGCTGAGCTTATGGACCTGTATCCACAATCTCTCCTGTCTGTTCCTTGGGCCCTTCCCGCCGTTTTGGTGAAATGTCGTGTGGAAACCCCTGATGGAAAAGAACAAAGTTGGTCTTATTCATTTCCCGACACGAAAAAAAAAAAAGATGACTCTTTGCCACGGCAATGACTGAGCACCGGCATGGCACCAATATCCGATGAAAAGGACAACCAGATAAGCACCAAAATCTGAAATGACAATAGTAGAATAAAATACTTACCAAGCGTCTTGCCACGGATCTCGTAGCAGTTGGCCGAGACTTTGGACCAGATACCCTGGTGCATCTCGTTGTTGCGGTCACCCAGCTGTCTCGACAGCAGCACAATCTCAGCCAACACCAGCTCAGCAACCGAGCGCGAGTTGGAGAAGGGCGAGTTGAACACAGCAATGCCCTTCTGGGCCGCCACCTCCAAATCCACTTGGTTGGTACCAATGCAAAAGCATCCAATCACACCAAGCTTCTCGGCCGCATCCAAGACCTTCTTAGTCAGCTTGGTCTTGGAGCGGATACCGATACAGTGTACATCCTTGATCTTTTCAATCAACACATCTTCGGCCAAAGCTTTGGCATGGGTCTCGACCTAACATTTCATTTAAACATATTGGGTTAGCGGCTAATCGCCCCAACCGTTTTTCATTTTCTCCACAATCCTTTAAAGACACCATAACTCACCTGGTATCCCTGGCTGCGAAGAGCAGCAACAGCGGTCTCGTTGACGTTCTCGAGCAACAAGATCTTGATGTTGGCAGTGTTGAAGGGCTTGAGGATCTTGGCCTTGGTGGAGCCTCCAAAGGAACCCTGACGCTCGCGAACACGGTCAGTGCCAGCGGTAGAAGTGGTGACATTGGTGGTGGCATTGCCCTGGGTGGGGGTCGAAGGAGTGCCGGTGACGTTGGTGGGCATAACTCGAGCAGTGGATGGCGTCGAGGGAATGCGGGTGGCAGAGGTAGGAGGCGAGCTAGGAGCGAATGACATGATGTTGTAGAAAGGGGTTGGCTGAAGAAGAGATCAATTGAGCAAAGACAAACTCATGATGTGCGGAAGGCAGGCGTGACTTGTACAATTACTTGGCTGTCATGTATGTATTGATGTATGAAAAGTTCTATCTCTTTTTGTGCGATTTTTTTGTGTCTTTTTCTTCCACCTCATTCCTGCAGCACAGTTCTCTTGTAGACGCTACAAGAGGTTTATGTCGCCAGCAACATTAGTTTTTGTTCTAACTTTCTTCGTCTTAGTAGCGCTCCTCGTAGTAGTTGGCCTGGCCGTAGGCGGGGGAGTTACCGCCGTTGTTGAAGCGCTGCTGACCGTAGAGACCGCCACCAGTCATCTCGTCCTCGCCCAGAAGCTCCTTGACCTCCCAGACGTTCTGCTTGGATCCGACCGAGAACTCGAGATCCTCCTTGGTGATCGAGTCCCAGTACTTATACACCATCATGACACTGAGCAAGGTTGCAATGGTGCCAAAGAACAGGCCATCGATGTAGTGCTTGGCAAAGTTGCAAATGTCGAGAGAGAAGACGTAGAGGATGACCTGGCCAGTGGCAAAGAAGGCAATGCCAAAGACAATGTCACCAAGGGGCCAGCGGTCATCCAGAGTGTTGACAACGAGCACAATCTGGAGAATGACGTAGATCAACAAGGCGGCACCATTAAAGATGAAGAACACAACCCAGAGAGCAACAGGGTGGGCTGGATCGAATGGTCCAAGTGTGTTAAAAGTGGCGATCGACAAGAAGGTAACGGCAGCAAACACAAGGAATGACGAGATACGAATCGACTAGTTTTTAAAGGAATAAAAGCAACACCGTTAGACACTTCCACACTACATTTAACTAAGAAACATATTCCAATAGGTTTGCAACTCACCCAGAGCGACAAGGGAGTTCCATCCTCTGCAAACTGGAATCCAACAAATCCGTTCAAGAGCAAGCACCAGAATGTCGCCGATATTAAACCAAGATGCACTCCCGTGAAGTACTATGATGAGAGGTTGTGATTTTTGGTGGCAACAAAAATCAATTTGGTCAGTGACACAGATGCTGAATAGAACGAGCATAACCAAAGTGTCCAAAAGTCCCAACATCTTACAGGGTACAAGTCGCTAGCGGTAGGGATGATTCCAGAGATGAGCAAGAGATCCATGATGGTGACAAGCATGTAAAGGTAGAAGAACATGATGATCTCCTTGCGACCTATGATGCAAAAAAGCAAACAGGGAGTTCCAAATGGTGAGCATATTGGAAACTCATTGACGAAGAAGGCGCTTCACTCCAGGAGCGATGAACATACCGACGGCAGTGTATTTGGACCGGATGTGGTAGATCATGATGGCGGTCATAATCAAGGCAATAAGGTGGATGATCAAGGTGGCTATTTTTGTTACAGTTGTGTGTAAATACCAGCCAGGCAAGGTCAAAGGTGTTTGTTAGGCAACTTTTCATAGCTCTGGAATCCACCGAAAACCCCTCATAAATAAACGGAAAACAAGGGCTTACAAGGCTGGAAGATGAGAGTATCGGCCAAACGGACGTTTCTGGAGTAGCAAACGGGCTCAATGCCATCGGCCTCACCAACGAGCGGACACAGGGTCAGCGAGACGGTGGAGCAGATGTAGTTGAAGTTGCCAAAGGCAAACTTGTAATCTGGCGAAGACATTTCAATTCTCTATGGAGTATGTGGGAGGGCGTGGTTGCTTTGTGGTTGTCGTTTCTTCGTTTCTTCGTTGCAAGTCTATTCTCAGGGAGGCAGAACCAGGCAAAAATTGTGATTAGTATCGAAAAAGCTCGTTCACTGGTACTTTGAACTACTATTCTGGTGTCCGTACAAGGATAGTGAGAGGAGAGAGTGAGAGAGAAGAGGTAATGGAGGGTGTAGAAGCACAAGATGGATGCAATTGCTCAGGGCAAATTTGCAACCGAATACTAGACATAAGACAGATGGATGGGATGATTGGTCCTTGTTTGCCATCCCATCCCAGCAATATCCAGTGTGTTCGCCACTCTTTTCTAAAGATATTGGAATACAAGATGATGATCCATGGGGCAGGATGGCATCAACTGAGCAGAGGAAGGAATGCGATGCGCACAATGACATATTCCACTTTTGTTCAGAACAGCAAGTTCTGCGTGAGATACAAGGATGGGTGAAAGTGTTGGATGGGAGATTCCAGAATGCTTTTGTGTCGAGTGAATTGACTTCCTTTGGTGTTGGGTGTGCCTGCGGACACATGGTTTTGCTGGTGCACATGTGGTGGGAGTTGAGCAAGTATGTTGTTGATACGTTTGTAGTTTGGGATTGCGGTGCAAGAACACGAGTAGAGATGAAATATGTGCGTGTGTGTGAGTGTGTTTGTCTGTTTACCTATGAATTAGGTGGGTCGTAGGCGTGATGAATATGAGTGGATGTAAATGAGAATGAGATGATGGAGTGATGGAGTGAGTGAATGTACGAGTAATGAATGAAAAAATGAGTGAGTGGGAGAGAGAGAGAGAGAGCGAGAGAGAGAGAAAGAGAAAGAGTGAATACACGCAAAACACACAAAGGCCCACAAAGCATACAAGCAAATACTGCATCGCCATCCAATTACCCAAAAAAAGGGTTATTATTATTGATGTTGTTGTTGTCGCGGTGCCTGTGAGCCAAAAATAGCCGCGTCGGGTGCGTCGGTATTTTTACACAACAGATGAGCTCACTTAACATTTTCATTTCTTGGGCTGACTGACCCTTGGCCTCATTTCTATAGCCCCTATTCTAACTGTAGGGTAGTAGGGTAGACTGGAGTGGTGTCTGCCTGCCTGTCTGCCTGCCTGTCTGCCTGCCTGTCTGCCTGCCTGTCTGCCTGTCTGCCTGCCTGCCTGCCTGCCTATCTGTCTGTCTGTCGGAAAGAGTAGATCGGGATTGCGTTGTGCACCGTTGTGCTTGGTACACTCTTGTGTCTCCGTCTTTGGACGAGTCGGTGCTCCGTGCGTGGTGCACAATGCTTTTCTTTTTCCATCTTTTCATCCTTTTCATCATTTTCATCCTTCATCCCCCCTTCCATTCGTTCAGCGCAACAGCATCGAAAATAGAAAACATTAAGTATATTCAGTTGGTGGGTAACAATTTTTGAAGCACAATCAATAGGGAGGAGACATGTTCTGGGAAGCGAGATTCTTATGGGGGGTGCGAAAAGAACGTAAAGAAATAGGGAGTGATTTGTTTGTTCATACAAGAGATAAAGAAAGGGCGAGGTTGAGGATTCAGGATTACATAATCAGGCAGCAGCAGCCCTTCTCGTCCTTGTCGTCCATCTGGTTGCCATAGCCCTGGCCCTGCTGAGAGTATCCGTAGGCGCCGTTCTGGGGCTGGCTGTGCGTCTCCTTGTTGAAGCGGCGAATCTCTCGTACCAAGTTGTAGAAGGACTCGTCCACGTTGATCCGCTGCTTGGCCGATGTCTCGATCAATCGCGAGTTGAACTGCTTGGCAAGTTCACGTCCCTCTGTTATTGAATGGAATAGGTAAGGGGTTAGCACCACGTAAAGACTAACGGGTTAGACAAAAACAAAGATATAACAAACATATACCATGAGTAGACACTTGACGCTCGACCTCGAGATCGCACTTGTTAGCGACGAGGATGATGGGGAAAAAGTCCTTGTCTTTGACACGGAGGATTTGCTGGTAGAAGGTCGAGATTTCTTCAAACGAATTGCGCGATGTGATCGAGTAAACAAGAAGGAAACCCTCGCCACTAGATTTTTTTTTTTTTTAAAGAACAAACAAACAAATGGTTAGCTCATCACTTGGACCGAGCCAGCGCAATTCGAAGCTAAGCAAGGCAAGACAAGGCGGTGTTCTGTTCTGTTGTGTTGCGCACCTTCTCATGTACTGCTCACGCATGGCACTATGGTTGAGAGAGAGAATATCAAGAAGAGAAGGAGAGTCTGGGTTAGATCACATTCTTGGTCCATGGATGGCTGGATATATTTGTCTTTTTTCTTTCCAGGCCATGAGCCAATATCAACAAATTCTGTCTGTATGGGACTGAGCCCATATTTTGTAATATAACTGGCCAACCTTGTCCTTCACGTCCTTTGTCCTTGCTTATTCCGTTGTACCATCTCCATCCACCCATTCGCCCATCCACATTCATATCCACATCCATAACCATATCAAAAAAGATATTCCTGGTCCCATATCCCATCTAACGGTCCATTCTCAAACCAATGCTCATTCTTCGTATCCATGCGTTGTTGCTGGCGTCATCTGCGTCAACTGTTTTGGCTGCTTCGTCTGCTTCATCGCTTCATCTACTTCATGGTGCTAGTCTGAGCCAAAGCCATGGCGATTGTTCGGGGGCGCGACCTGTCCTATCCCTCCATCATTGTCTCACACTGTCCCCAGTGAGAGCCAACACCCACGACAGCTCATCGAGGACACATGGCGGGCGCTCTTTAAAACAAACAAACAAAAAAAATATCATATCATATCGTATCATGGACATCCTGGGTGAGTGATTGAGTCTCATGAGAACTGGGCCTTTCTCAAAGGCTCGACGGTGGAGAGGTAGCGTGGTGGATGAAAGGTGTTGAGAGGATGGATAAAAGGTGTTGGGAGGACAGGGTCTTCTCACCCATCTTTGGGCTGTCCTCCCTCGCCGTCCATGAGTTCAGCATTCTTCTTACCTGTACTCCTCCTGACCGGCAGTATCCAAGACATCCAGAAGAGCTACTTCGTCGTCAATAACGCACTGCTTGCGGTAGGAATCTATTGAAGAAAAGTGTTGTCCCTGTCAGAACCAGCACGAAAAACAAAAGACGAGGTGATGACCAGGCGCGACCGACAACAACAGCAACAACAACGCAACAGCAAACAACGACTGACAAAAAAAAAAAAGAGTCGGCCTTCCAAAAAGGAAAGAAGAGAAAGAAAAAGACGAGCGACTCCAAAAATTCTGCACTGCCGTCCTCATATCATTGAAAAAAAGTTAGTGGATACTTTTTGTTACATACCTTCAATAGTGGGGTCGTACTCGTCCACGAAGTGTGACTGAATGAACTGGATGGTCAATGCAGACTTTCCAACACCTATAGCAGGCAACGAACTCAAGTTAGTAAGGTGGTATGGGGAAGGGGGATCATGGACAAGTGTGCGGGTGTTTTTGTGAGGCGTCATTTTGGAGATTGTCATGTGATGGACAGAGAAATGTCCGTGGGTGTCATTTGTAGTGAGGTGTATGGCGTGATTAGAATGCAGAATGATGAGAAGATGGGTCTTTCATGAGGAGTGATGAGAAGGGATGAGAACGGGGTTGGTGTAGTATCATTGCAGCAGAACGAGTCGTTTTTGCGAAAGTTGAGTAGAGAGGGTAAGAGTGTGGAGCAAGTGCCGAAAGAAGACAATGAGATGTGCGAGGATGTTTGATTTTACCTCCTCCACCGACAACAACGAGCTTGTACTCGCGCATGAGTTGATTTGGTTGCTTTGCCATTGTTTCGTTTTGTTTGATTATGAGTGGGATGAAGAATGAGTTGTGAGGATGAGAATGAGAATTAGAAGGGAGGGAAGGAAGGAAGAAGTTATAGATGGGTCGTGAGATGAGGATGAAGACGGTGATGGATGGGATGGAAAGAAGGAAGAATGGATGGTTGGATAGATGGATGAATGAATGAATGGGTGAACGGATGGAAAGGGTCAAAATGGACGAAAGAAAAGAGAAAAAGAGATGATGGATGGTGGGGAGAGGGAACAGGTGTTTGACGGAGATGAGGGTGGAGTGGGGAGTGGGGAGACCCTACCTCTCCAAGAATCCAAGCAAAAACATGCTACATACCCTTTGTTCCCAACAAACAAACAAACAAATAAACATGGATTCAGTCAAGTGCATTCCACTCCATCAATCCAATCGGCAGCGTCAATCAATGTCTGCTGTAATGTGTGTTGCAATGGTTGATCATCCCTCTTACTCCATCCACTCTCCTCCTCTCTGCACCATCCATGTACTTGGCACTTTCAAACAACAGAAAGGAGAACATGAAAAAGAAGAGGGCGCCTTTTCCCTTTGTGCTCTCATGTTTCTGTGTGAGATGGCAGAATATGGCAGAACAGCGAACGACCAGAGAGGAGGAAGGAAAGAAGGAAGAAGGAGGGAGGGAAAGGAAGCCACGACGAAGGATAGATAGACAGAGACATAACGGAGAAGGGACAAACACACGAACATCCAAACACAAAAAAAAACGGACGTATGGATGCGGAGGAGGAGCAGGAGAGATGCACAAGGAGGAGGAGCAGGAGTGAGGAGGAAGGGGAGGAAAAGGAGGGAACGAAGGGACCAGGTGTTGTTTGCACTTGGAGTAGCAGAGACCATCTCCATGCTGGCAACAAGGAAGGTGTCACTGTGTCGGCGAATACTATCATAGCCGCCACCAGTGTACCAGTGCATAGTGTAGTTTGTAGTGCGCAAGTTACCAAACATACACAGTTTGGCCGTTTTGTATGACTTTGCAGTCTTTTGAAATCAGACGACGCCCAAACAAAGGAAATGAAAAAAACATGGTATTTTGATCAGTATCGCATCACGAAACGGACCTCCAAACAACAACACATTAGTAGGCGCAAGCACACAACAAACATGCATCGTTGGTTCTTTTTTTTTTTTTTTTTTTTGCTTTGGTGTAAAGGTAGCTCATGGCTTGTGTTCGCGCTTGTTGAAGATATTGAGCCAGCCCAGAACAAAATGGCTATGCCAATGGTGGCCCATGCCACTCCACGTTTGTTCGGCTCCCTCTCTCTTGCCAAGGCACGCGATGTCAAGTCACAGTGCTCGAATGTGTCTTTTAATAATAAAGTACAGTTCCTGTTCGGAAGGATGTAGTCGTAGAGTCTTTTTTTCTTTACATTCTACGAAGGAAGCATGGTTTCCTAGCAACGGGACGATCGTCCACCAGGCCCTCGTAGCCTCCTTTCCTCGTCTTCGGTCATATCACTCTCATCATCATCGTCATCGTCGCGCAGCTGAGTCAGGCCCAAAGATTCCTCATCAAAGGCCAGGGTGGACTCTCGAGACGATCTCCTGTCGCCTACGGTGCCATCAGTGATGGCGCCATTAACGCTCTTTCCATGGGCCTCGACGGCAGGATGCTGTGCATTGTTCAACAGAAGCACTCCGGAGAAGATAGTGCCAAACCCACAGAACAGTGATACCACATTGACCGTCGAAGTGGTATTGAAACCTTGGAAAAGAATGACCGAGGCTGTGATCGTTGCTGTAGTAAACATTACATAGTAGATTGGCATCACACTAACAGGCCGTAATAGAAAATGATGAGAGGCTTAGAACGAAAGTTTGACGTGGTAGGAAAAACAAAAAGCAAAGATAACTTACACATTGGTGGAAAACATGTCAAGAGCCTTGTTAAAGTAGTTCATCTGCACAACGATGCAGACACCAACAAGGACGGCAAAGACATATGTTGAGGGGTGAGTGAGTTGATTTGAGCCAGAGAAGGTCAGCTTGAGGGCAATGCCAAATCCCTTGGAGGCCATGACCGTGATGGACCCAACCAACGAGCAGATCGAGATGTTGACAACAGGTGTTTTGTTGCCACATCTGGGTACAACACGGTAGATCATGTAGGTCGAGAATCCGAGAACGAACAGGCTGTACACGACGAAAGCTAAGCATAAGAAGAGCGTATTGGTAAGTGCTCCACAGTCGCTGTTAGGATGATGGAAGCACGAGCAACGGAATGTAGTGGGTTCCTGCGATAGTATGAAGTATTCGCCACAAAGCAGTCCGAGCCCTCTCTTTCTTTTTTGGCGCTTTTGGTTGATTTCCTGCCTCTAACATTTGTACAGTATTACTGAATGACAGCTTGCCGCTGGTTCCCGTTGGGGGTTACTGTGTATTCCAAGGAGCGATGGTTCTCGTTTGCTTAACCGCAGAAAGCGGTCCTGACCATTTGTTCTATGAGTTCCTTTGATCCGATCAACAAGAAAGAATGAGTTACCTGGCTGGAGAGCATAGTTGAGGATCTCATCAACCGAGCTAATTTCTTTCTCTTCCGGAGAGTGTAGCACAATGACGACGGACCCGATGAGGCACAGGGCACAGCCAACCTTGCCAACAGTTCCCAGCCGCTCGTGTAAGAAAAATGACGCCAGAACAGCACTATTATTCATGTAAAGTGGAGAACGTGCGTTAGAGAGTCACACACTTTTTGCGTCTCTGGTTTTACGCCCTACAACTTTTTGATGCTCCATGCACACATTCTAAAAATAACACTGTAGAAAATCGCCAACACAACCAGTTGTCGTTGGTCCATGTTGAAATCGCCCCAGGAACAGGTGTGTGGTCCTTTGGGTGCTCCTGACGTGGTGTTTCGCCCATGTCCACTTACCCAATGATGACACTCAGTGCTCCCAAGGGTGTGATGAGGATTGCTGGTGCAAAGGAATACGCTGCAAAGTTGGCAATTTCCCCAGCGGCCACTAAAAAAAAAGAGTTCACACAAAAAATATTCATGGAACGAAAGACAAAGAAGCATGAGCATTGCTGGGAAATGTGACCAGTCGAATGTCATCTTGTACATGCGCTTCTCCTCCCATATGCTTACTTGTGAGCATTCCCAAAAGCCAGATGGGGTTTTTGAGGAAGAGGTACTGATCCGAGGCACTGCCATGTCCACCATGGCGGACTGTGGAGTCGATCAGTCCCTTCTTGGTAATGACGAAGGAGATGCCGATCATAAGTGATGAGGACACGGCCAGCATGAGCCCCACGTATTTGTCGTGCTGTGCATCCAGGGACGCCAGTTGTTCTGTGTCGGAACTAGACATTAAGTGTGTTGTTGAGTGCTAATCCACCTGGAGTGCGTAAAAACAGGCGGGTGTGGGAATGAAGTACGTCGGTCGCAGGTTGGAAGACGTGAATAATATGACGTTGAATTGAGTTGTGTGAGGATGAGTATGTTGTGGAGTGGAGTGCAGACTCGGTTTAGAAAGTCTGGTGAGGTGGCGAAGGAGAAAGAGGAAGAGGAGAGAGCGAGGGAGGAAGGAAGCAAAGAAGAAGCACAGGGACTGGGAAAGAAATATGACAACCGGAGCAAGAAGTAACAGGCTGTTTCTCCACACACCTTGCACAATACACAATCCACGCAACACACAACACATTCACACTACGACAACAGGTGCCCCAAGCAAGGCTCCCTCCTCCATAGTGTGATGTGCCCCTGACACACACAGACAAGAATGGGATCCACAGGGTGAAACAAAGTGCGTCTCATAAATGCAATAAAGCTAAATAATTTTGGCAGACAATCGGGCCACCAGCCAGACGAGCAAATCTGAGAGACGGAGACAGAGAGGCAAGACAATTCGTCGTCGCGTCGCCTACCACCACGTGTGCTTGCATAATGGGGCCACATGGTGTGTATTCCTGGCTGGACAGGAATATGGGACACCTGGGAACCATGTGGATTCTCTCTTCAGAAAAATTACAACTGTTCATTAAAGTGGGAGGAAAAGGCAGCTCGATTTTGCTTCTCTGCAGGCTGGTCACAGCACTACTGGCGTGGGCCTCATTGACTTGATGTTGAGAGCCTTGCACTATGAAATGAAATATGTGACGTTAGCACAGAGTAGAGAAGGTTAAGAAGGGTCGAAGCAAACAAAAAGTATGTATCAGAAACCACATGAAGGAAGTATGAATCAATGATGGTCATGACTTCAAAGTCGCCACTATCAATAGCAAGGATCACCAGCATGGAGCCCAACAGAGGTCTGATCTTGGTGATGCCAGCCAGGGCCATGATGAAAGCAAAAATCCTTTTGAACTCGGATTTTTTTGTCTCATTGGCAATCCCACTCCTTCTTCTTGTCCCTGTAGTCCTGGTAGAATGCCATGAGCAGTAACTTGGACTGAAAACGCCAGTGGGCATACCTGAAGATCTTGGGAGTGTGGCCAGTTCCTCAGACTTATCCTCATCTCCTTCTTTGCTATCACTGCCTCACTCACCAGACTCATCACACACCTCCTTAGCCAGATCCATCACCAACTCATTCGCTGGATCTACCATGGCCTTGTTCACTGGACCTATTGCCACCTCATTTACCAGATCTGTCACTTTGTCATTTACTGGATTTGCTATTGCCACTTTGATGGTGCTGCTTGTTGACTGCCTGATCTAACTTGACTATTTGTTGGCTTGACTGGTTGCATTGTGGTTTGTGTCCATGATCCATGAAACGTCCTTACCCTCCAGGACTGATAATATTGTGCACCATAGGCTTGAGGGTGTAAGTACCATAGCTACCCTTGCTGACCCTGCTGTGGACACTGGGAGCACAGTGAAATGGATCAGGAATGGCTTGCTGAGTAGTGAGCTATCTGTGAGAAGGCCCTTGAGTGACAAGGAATGGAAGCTGGCGACCAAGCGTGCTTTGTCTCGCCGGCAAAGGTGATGGCTGGCTCTGAGAACTTGGCTACCTTCATCACCAATGTCTTGGTTGTGTGGGTTCTGGGATCAGACATGGTGTTGCTGTTGTGGACTTGCTGCCTTGAACCCTGCTTGATACTGAAGGGTGTAATGGGATCACTTGGAGTAAATGGATATTGAGCGCTTGAAAGTATGTGAAGAAGGTTGGATAAGTGTTTGAGAATGGACTTGCAAAGGGAAAGTTGCAGTTGGTTGTGAATGATGGCAAAAGATCAAGAAAAAAAAACGTTCGTGACTTGCTAGGGCTGGGATACAAGCATCTTCTATTGTGGCACTTATTCTGGTTCTGCCCCTTATTTCCTAAAGGACTTTTGATCCTGAAAGACACGCAGAGGAGACATGAGTACCCAAGCCCTCTACTCACAATGGGACCCAGCTCATGGTGACAATAGCTGAAACTGTTTTGTTTTAGTATAGGAGGATGAGTGGTGAAATTTGTTTGAAATGGGCACATCCAAAATCTTTCGTTTGCTCTTCACAGGTGTACACTCTTTCACCTGATGCTCTCATGTATGGACAGAAGACAACAGTACAGCTTGGAAAGGCGTCTGCCTGTCTGCCTGTCTGTCTGTCCAATCGAAGCCATGTTCAGATCTCTGGGCAGCTAGTCATAGATGATAGATGGACTTTGGTGTGCGCTTGGGCACAGTGAGCCCTGGGCGCATATGTGCACTGGCACTTGAAAGAGGATTTTAAAGCATATGAAACTGGGGCCAGCATTCACAAAACCAAAAAATATGTCATCGCGTATCCATTTTTACTTGTGTGCTTTTTTGTTTTGTGCTTTTAACTTCCTGCAAGATCCAGGGAAGCGAATATCGCACCAGAATGCCACAGAAATGCGCAGACATGGTTGGGCTTTGTTTGATTTGAGGTGACAGCCCGCTCTTGTGGTACATGGAAAAGCTCGAGTGACAGCAAAACAAAAAGAGCGTGAGGGATGGATGTGCATTTCCCATGCACACTGTCGTGCCTTTGGGATTGAAGACGAGAGAAAGAGAACACATTTGCGCGTGTTTTTTTCTATCCGATCTTGAGCAGGAATGCACAACGAATGAAATTGTTCAGCTGTGTCGAAACGTGCATGGAGTTAAGACAAGTACTTACTCCCTGCTCTGTGGGAGTTTTTTTTTTTTTTTTTTTTTTTTGACTTTGGTGCTCGACGCACAACAATGGCTCAAGTAGTTTGAACGTTGTATCATCGTGGTCGTCTCCGCCGCGACATCCTTCTCTTTCTCTCTGCCTCCTTGCATCGAGTGAAATAACCTCGCTCTCAGTTTCCAACATTCCAAACACTATCTAAATACAATGTGTGGCCCAGCATGATGAAAACATTCACACACACACACACCTAATTATTAGTGTGCCGATAAATGGATGGACTGCTCTGTGTCGTTTATCTCCCCGCACGGACAAAGGTGGAGGTGCCGGGCAAACATTGCCCAATATGTGTGCACATGTGTACGCCCAAACTGCCAATCAATTGTCAAGTGAGCTGCACTTGAAAAGGGAGAAACTGGGCCGAATAGACCTAAGTAATTGGGCTGGATAGAATGCAAGTACAAATATCGGTGATGCATCGCATGATCCGAATATCTTGCTCCATCCCATCGTTTGTCCAAGCATGTCATTCATGACTGACTATCATCGAGAAGAAATGATCGCAACATAGCTTGATCTCCATTGCCATTAGACTATCACTCATAAGTAGTCATCATCACTGTTTCTGCACGAAAGTGGGTAAAGTGCAAATGCACTCAATTGCAGCTCAATGGAGGCAAAAGTGAGCCAAAACATTAAGTTGGCAACTCTAATTCGAAGCGGCCGTTCTTGTTCTTCTTCTCCTCTCCTTCACTCTCAATTCCCGCTGTCCTCCAGTCCCAGTTCAAATGTATCAAGAGGCAGCTCCTGCTTTCAGAGATTGTGCTGTGGTGGAATCAGAGTGTGCTTCGATAGCAGATGAGAGTAACCAATGTCGTTTTGTCACTGAAAAAACAGTAACAATACTAAAGATAATGTTCGTTATCGCGAAGATCTTTTGTAGCTTGCAGTTGAATCTCGACCAACGGGAAAGTCATTTGGTCCGATGCAAGTGAAGTTAAAATATAGGACATGCCGCTCTGAAATAAATACAGGAGGTGAATACTTCAAGCACGATGGTACGTCATTCTAGAGGGTGGTCCATCGAAACTGCACTTGTCGAGCATCTGGAGAGTTGTCAAGGATGTAGCCTTTCTAGGTTTCTTTGTTTGGTAGTGCTTTGTGTTGATCTATGTTGAGTCGACTCGTCTTTTCCTTGCTTCTTACCAACGGATGAGTGCACAGTTTTGGCTGCTTTTAATACAATGCATAATGGATTGCGATGAGCTCACCCATCACCAGGTCTTGTTTTCACTCATTGGGATTGAATAGAGCCCTTATTATAAACACAGTGTGATACACGCACACGCACTTCGCATTGAAGTTGTGCCAAATAGGCTAAGCAAGTGTAGCTTGACAAGAACGACGGCACTCAACTGAGGGCAAAGAACAGGTGGTCCATGTCCAAGACTCGCTTTGCCTTTCTTAACTAAATATTACTCTGTCCAAATTCCAAATGTATATGTATCGTAATGTGCATTTTGAGAGCACTCTTCTGTTCTCTTCTCTTCTCAGTCATTCACTAGGTAACCAAGCAAGTAAATACAGCACACTAAGAGTATTCTCTCTTGTTTCCCACTCTAAAACCTGTCCTTGCTCATTCTCCCATGGCCATGGGCGCAAGAAAAAAATAATATCAGAGGATGAGATCTAAGGTACCAACACTGTTGTATTTGTACGTCTCTGCCATCCGACCTCGTATTCTATCCTGCAAGTACATTATCATCTGGGGATAAAAACAACAACATCGGACTGATATGTAAACATGAATACAAACCAACATCAATGGTGCGCGAGTAAAAGTGCATTTGGGTTGTCCTGTTGTTTTGGCTTCAGTTCTCACACACTCGCCACACCCTCTAAACTGCAGCCTCACCAAGGACCGTCTACAACAGGATCGTTGTGGGCGAAAGTGAGCGGTCAAGTATGGATGTGTGTTGTGGCTCTCAAAGGCATTACCCACCGACTTCCCAGCCATTCACTCTCATACTCACTCTCTCCCATCCGCACTGCACTGCTCTCGCAGCAAGTGGTTATAGCATTAGGTTGTGTGATATAAGAACAACACTCGTGTTCATGCTCGAACATTGGCTGTACTCGGTGGCACTCAATCCATTTGGACTGGAGAATCATTCCTTCTCTTTGCCTTCTTGCTCTTTACCTCTTCTCTCTTTCTTCTCTTTTCACTCGTCCTTCTCCCGTTTCCCTAATTCACACTCTTTTCCCGCACACTGCTTTACCCTCTCCAGTTGCTTCGGGTTTCGATTGTTTGCCAGCTCCTTGGGCACTTTGCACTGTTCCGGTAGAGCCCCTCACTCCTTCCGTACCTTCCACCACGTCGCCCCTCATCACCTCATCATTCGCTTATTCACACATTACTGCCATCTTGCATTTTCGAATGACTCTGTGAATTACATCCTTCCATCCGCCATCTTTTTTTTTTTTTTTTTTTTTTTCTTTCACGTCGCCTTACTTCAGTCTCGGGATTCACCTATTTCTTCCTGTGAAGACAGCAAAACGTCAAAGCTGGGGTGCTGATTCTTTCGAAATATCATCATATCATCTTGCAAGGGTAATAGGAAAGCGATGACCAAAATCAGCAAAAAGAAAACCACAGCAGCTGACATTGTTGTTTTTCTCTAACGCTACTTCAGCAAGAAGTCCTCCGTTCATTCTCATTGTACCTTCCCAACAACGAGCCACCATCTTTTTCTTTCTTTGTTTGTTTGTTCTCTTTCGTTCTTCGTGTGTGTATTTCCTCTTATTCTTGTTGTTGCTCCTTCCCCTCTTCTCTTCTACCCTTCCAACTTCCTTCCGAGCACGATTGTTCCTTTTTGACGTGCAAAAGAGAGCCCTACTTTCATTATCGAAGCTCTCTCTCTCTTTCTCTCGCTCTCTCTCTCTCTCTCTCTCTCTCTCTCTCTCTCTCTCTCTCTCTCTCTCTCCTGTTCTCTATCCTCTTTTCTCTTTCTCTTTCCCATTTGCGCACCCATCCTTATTGCCTTGTCTTAATCCTAATCGAGTTGCTTCCATTGTAGAATCTCAATCCTCTCCCCCTTTTTTAGCTTCTCCCATCTCGTCCTGCTCATCGCATCAAGAATACCGATATATCCTATACACACCCTTGGTCTATACGCACTCAATGTCAGCATCTCCGACATCATCGGCATCGCCTCTGGGAACAGTCAATCCCACGGACCATCCAGGAGAGCTGCTTCAGCTATCCGGCTCGAACCACTCACATAGTCCCCAGGGCTCAAATGACTCACGAGATGTTGATGAAACAATTGTCCCATCCTTTCCTGCATACCAGGTAACATACTCGAGAATGAACCCCAACATATGCGAGTCTTGACTTGTAATCTTTTGTTCTCTAACCGTTTATCGCCTGCTGTCTTACGAATAGGGATACTATGTTCAGACACACGGCACCAACTACGCATCTTACTCGGGGTCTCATGTAGACGTGTCATCATCCCATGGTTTCCCTTACCAGCAAGGATTCTCACAGGATCACAGTGAGCATGCGTACAATAACACACAGCAACAACTGCTCCTGCAACAACAACCCTCCAATGGCGATGTAGGACACCGCCCTTACTCCCATGAAGCGCAGATCAACCCACTCTCGATTGACCCTAGTCTGCATTCTCCCCCCAGCCTGGATAGTCTTGCCATTGTGTCTCCAAGGTACTTTCATCGATGACATCAGTGAGATAATTAGAGCTGTCTGTGCCTATCACGCGTCTTTGTATTCTTGGGTGATGAGACGGAGACCTAGTGCGCGTGTGTGTCTGTGTGTGTGCACCTGTCAAATATGGTTTGCTGTGTTTCAGATGGACGCGAAAGAAAAAAGTATACACGCGAGGGGACCGAGCTTGTGGACCTATTTCATCAACACTAGCACAGCGCAATTTTCTTTTCCCACTTCTATCAAGTTCATGACATTTCTTTATACAATCGCACTCGCATCAATTTGTCCTCATTGGCATTCCAGCTCAGAGTTGCCTAGAAAAAAATCATCTCCAGCGCGTTCAAATTTGAATCCACCTTCATCCTTGTCAAAGTACCTTTCCACGTTTGCTCTCTCTTCCCCCTTGCATACAGTCTCTATGCTGCACATAATTGACATAGTTGGCAAAACACTAACATCCCACTTTTCTATCCTAATAGAATCGAGCACGATCAACATCCACAGGACTACCTGTCCTCGTTTCCTCCGGGCCATGACCAATCTAGTCTCGAATCTCCTCCATTGAGCTCGCACTCATCCTTCTTCCAACCGTACTCGTAAGTGTTCTTCCTTTCATCTTCAACTCTCTTCTAACCAACGTTTGTGCAAACTGACTAGTGCCTCGAGTCTAACGTTTTCGTTATTGGTACGGCGTTTTTTCTTTTTTTCTTCATGCGTGCTGCAGCCCAAAAGCTGATGACGATCCTGTCATTCCCCATCGCAACTCGATTGCTGGAACGACCGTTGCCACAGTTTCTGGTCGCACGAGGAGAACAGGATCTCTTGCGATTCTCGAGGAAGGACCTTATTTTTCTAACACAAAACAGTTTTACAATATCTACGACATGAGTCGAGCTCGATCGTAAGTATATAATGTTGTGTCGATTCTTTGTTCAGTCAATCCCATCCTCATGGCCTTTTTTTTTTCCACCGCTCTGACAAACTCAATTAGCTTCAAACTTCGAGTCATGGCAAGGATCGATCGCGGATTTTTTACTGCAAACAATGTATGGACATGCTATCGTCGTAACTACTTCCAAGTCAGCACCGCTTTCAATATTGTCGACTTTAATCACAATCAGGAATACGAGCTACCTTGCTTACTCGAGGTGACGGATCCTCCTTTGGATATCGATGCCCTCAATGCCGACCGCATCCAAGACCCCACCACCATGGCCAAGACTTTGGACGCCTTGAATTTAAACGAGCAGCGACTGGACATTGAGCCTGCATCCGTAGCCAGTGGTCGTCCAACTCACCTAGAGGTCGTCTCGGGATTCTCGATCAGCATCACCTCCAGAATCGCTTGCACTAACAAGAAGATCGACCTGGTCCAACACACACCAAAGCGCGACAAGGGACCTCAGAACGTGCCTGGCCTCCGAGCGATCCATGGCGGTGGTACCCTGACGATAGCCGGCTCAAATCCAACCCAATCTGTGATTACATTTGAGCGCGTCCAATTCAAAACAGCAACAGCCAACAATGGCAAGAGGCGAGCAGCCCAGCAGTTTTATGTTCTGATGGTGGATCTCTACGCCCATACAGAAAGTGGCCGTACCATCTGCGTTGCATCCTCGCAATCAGATTCACTTGTTGTTCGTGGACGAAGTCCCAGCCACTACACCGATGGTCCCGCGGATGGCATGTCTGCAACCTCACCTAACGGAGGACCCATGATTGAACGGCGCCACTCAAATGTGAGCCAGCACAGTTCCCACCCCTACTACTACAACAGCGTTCCCCATAGTCGAAGCCATAGCATCAGCGCGGGCGCCGGTATGAGCATTGACATGAGTGCTGTGAACTTGAACGGTCCTATCTCCCCAATGTCGCCTGGCGGCATTAGCGACTATAGTCCCACAGTGGGACCAAACCCCAATTTTTATCAATACCCTTCAGCTCACTGGCCAGAAGGATCGTCCTTGTCCTCACCAGCCTCAAACTACGACGGCTCCACCTTTTCTTCACCGACGACCGGATACGCATCCCAACCTTACCATTCGTACTCTGATTCCAACTCTCCGCAGGAGCATCCACACCACCATTCACATGTACAGTCATATTTTCCAAGACCCCCAAGTTTTGGTCCCATTACTCCTCGCCTGATGGGAGGACCCCATCCATTCGACAACCGCCTAGAGCCACCTTTGGAACATGGGTTCGAGAATGACGAAAGCTCAAGAGGCCTGGCCGTTAACAGCGAAGGTCGAGAAGGAGACCATCGTCCAGACGGATACTTTTCTACTTCACAAGACCCCCATCTTGTCAGCATCAAACCGGAACCCCATCCTCTCGCTCCGCCACTGTTGATACCTCAAGATCACATCCATTCTAATGGCTTTCACAGCCTTGGCTATAATGAATCGCATCACCCACACGATTCATAAAATCCGATACTGAACATTGACGCTCGCTATTAATAAAATTTGTCGACCACATTCCGTCACAGGAAATGAACAAAGTAATATGTTCTCTAATGAACTTTACAAAATCAGCTCTACAAAAGTGTTGTCGATCCAGCGATCAAACTTGTATCCGTTCTCGCGCATCGTTCCAACAACCCTGAAACCAAAGTCTGCGCACAGCTTGAGGCTGCCCTCGTTGCCTTCACTAATGCTGCCTATTGAAGGGAGAGGGAAAATAAGTAAGAGTAGGAGGGAAAACAAGTTGTTAGTTGAAAGAAGGAAGGAAATCGTCCATGGTCTCCATGGGTGCAATCGGCTGATCTGCCTGAGAGAAAACTCAAAAAGTTTGCAAAAAAAAAAGATCCGTCTCATACCAATAATGGCGTGGAACTTGAGCTCCTTGGCCTTGATCAACAAGTCCCTCAGAAGTAAACGGCCCAGCCCACGTCGTCTGTGGTCTTGATGAATGTACAACGAGTACTCGGCAGTGCTGCACAGCATAGAAGTGATAGAGAAAAATTAGATCCTCATGTCTGATCGGATAATAGCGCAAAAGATATTTTTTGAACCCTTACAATCGATAGCCGTCTTTTTGTCTGAAGGATCCAAGACAAGCGTATCCAGCGATAAAGTCAGTCTCGGGTTCAACAGCAACAAGAATAGGGTAACCGCCGTTGATGGTACTCCTGAACCAGTCCAAGGCCGCTTCTTCAGATCGAGAGGAGTAGTTGAAGTTGTTGACGGAATGATCAACCTCGTAGTTGAGGATGGCATTGATGGCGCTAACATCGGCCTCGGATGCTTCCCGAACTTTGTATTTTGAGTCGCTCATGGGGTTTGTTTTGTGTGTGTCGTTGTTGCTGTTGAGAAATGCACTGCCTGGTTGATAGAGTACTTCAGGAAACGGAGGAGATCTGTCACCTTTTATGTCACAAAAATGAGCATATCTCTCTCGAAATTCCGTGATCGCTCAAAACCCGCCTATCTCTTCTTTCGATACATTTCGATACATTTCGAGTCAATAATTTTTTTTCCAAATCTGCACCCCATTGGATACCATGTATGTCGATGATGGTTCCTGGGCATCGCGCCATGCCTTGAAAGATAAGGCACAAGTCACTGTCAGCGACATTGTCTCCATTATCAAGGTTTGTTGTTGTCGTTGTTGAGTGTATTATCGGAAGTTGTTCACCATAGCGGTTGCCACCAAATAAGTAAGAATAGGGTGCCCCATGAAGACAGAGCCTTCCAACATGCTTGGCAACGGTTCTGTTCTCCGTAGGACATCATGCGCTTAGAGTCTTTATACCCTATCTTTACACCAGATTGAGTATGGGTTCTTATTCTTTTCCTCTGGGTATTAATTGCTTTTTGCGGGGAACGGCACCTAATCCTGACTATCATTTTCCCATGCGAGTGTTCTCAACCGGGCGAACAGTCTACAAGATATGGCGCAAGGGCAGCTGTTGTTCGACAAGCTGACCTTATTTTATATCCTATTCCTCTATTTCAATAGACGGCCAACAATGATTCGGAATTCACAGAGGTATGCTCTTTCCAAAAAATACAGTATTGTGTTGGAGGAGTTCCTTAATCCAGGAAAGTGTGTTAATTATATAGACGATACACGACACGGCACGCCAGTTTGCAACGCTGGATAGTACCATGAAGTCTACATATCAGGTAAACGCTACAGCCGCCAACTGACGGCGTGGGTTTACTGTAAATTAAAAGATGTGCAAGCTAATCCATCTGCTCCTTTCTCTGTCGGTCTTCACATACAGAGCATCGCAAAGCTGACACATACTCTGCGTCAAGTCCAAGACGCCAACTTTGGTCTTCTGGACAACTTGCGCGTCACCGACCAAGCCAGTCAAAGCCTTCAAATCCGACCCGTCACCCATGCGTGAATAATACGACACAGAAGTGGAGACATAGTGATACAAGTTGCAGTTTAATGATAAAAAAATATGTTCTACGGTTGTGGCGTTCCAACGGCTTGCTAGCAAGGAATGATAAAACATATAAAGTAGCAGCGGAGGAGTTTTGTAATTAATTCGCTAATGCGGACCAAATTGTATTTGCATGCCCTAGTTCTTGTCTATTATTCAAACATCACATGGTAATTCATATTAGCGACTCGATCAAATAGAACACATACAAAATGCACTGAGCGAGTGGACCAACCAACAAAAAGTGTACCCTCACTATCTCCCGAGTCCTTGATGAGTTTACCGCTGACATCGATCAAGTTGGCATCAACTTTGGTCCTTAGCCATTGCATACGAGGTCCACAGCGGCTGTATTCTGAGATCTTGAAACCATAGATTGCCGGTGCATAGATCTTATTTGGGATCTTGGGGACCAACTCAGGATAGACATGGAACAGCATGTGTGCAAAAGTAGTGCCAAAGTATGCGCCTATTAAATTCCAGTCGATGTGTCAGCGCTCAGATCCCTAACCCGGCATTCTTTGTCTAGCCAGTAGTTGAATCAAATAAGACAAAAAAAAAAAAAGCCTCTTACCGTCCAAATTATGGTATCTTGAGCTGGGCGGTGAGTAAATGTCTTGGCAGTTAGGGCAGTACAATTTCACAGTCTCGACTCCTGGAAGGTCATAGCGTCCACAGGGTACAACGTTGGTGGACTGACAGTATGTTCTTGGGCAGCTTCCGAAATGTCCTGCTTGGTATTTATCGGCCTGTCGTACAATTGATGGGGTATGTGATTTTTTGTTAGTCATCATTGGAGTCATGGCAACCAATTGAGCATTCAACTATGGACAAAAGCTTCGTACCATTTGTTGCAATCCTTGTCGTGTCACGATAAATCTCTGGTGAATAAGTCCATAAAGCTGTTCCGCCGACGCTTCAACAATCGATACATCAGGAACTTTTGTACTGTCTTCCTCTATTAATTATAGAAACGAAAAGCGTAACCAGGGGTCAAAATATAATGGGCATCACATAGCACGTCGCACGTTTCCTGAGGTTGTTTAGCACGGGCCATGTAAAGGTCACATACCTGGTTCCAGGTCCAAGATCATTTCGAGCGCCTCCTTGTAGAACGGCACAATAGAATTAAGTCCTGTCAGGTTAAAATCGTCCTCCACAAACTCGTCTGCCACCTCAGCAAAGTACTGATGTCCGCCTAATGAGCAGAACCAGGCAATCCACGGCATCGATTCTGTGCCCGATTCGTTTGACATATCTGATCCTGATGGTTGCGAAATCATGTTGAGATTCGGTTCCAAAGTGTCCGGAGAATAAAACAAAATATGTTAGTGAAGAGCGAAAGTACAGTGATGTGACGACGGACAATTGGTGTCTCCGAGATGGGATTGAGTTTGCGAGTGCTGAGCGTGCAGGTGAGAAGGCACACGTTGGGAATGGAGTACAAAGAGGTACCGAATGAGGGCTGACGAATGGCGGTCCTGATCCTCCTTTGCCCTTGTGCCAAAAGTCATAAGAATGCCAGCCACAAGAATTTGCTCTTTGAGCCATAGTCCCTCCTTTCTTTCCTCTGTCAGTGCTGTCAGTTCTGTCAGTTCTGTCGGTGTGGCATGCATGATAATCTCATAATAAGCTTCGGCAGACAGACCACTCACCATAGTACTCCTCACCACCGTATTCGCCCGGCTGAAGCACCTCATCGTCCTCCTCTTCCTCATCCTCCTCGACATGATCCTCACGCATGAGTTGCTGCTGGTGGAGCTGTTCCTGCAGTCGCTGATGTTCCGACATTTTGCTTTTCTTCTTCTTTCAGTTACTGATTTAAGGGCAGTGGGAGGACCAGTTCAATTTAAGGATGGCGAATTCAGGACTGATGGCGAAGCACGAGGGCAAAGAGAAGGAAGGGGGGGGGGGAAATAAGAGGAATGGGAAACTGTGCTTCACGTTCAAAGTGTTGGCGAATTCCAATCGTCCAAGTTTTTTGAGCATCCTCCACAAGAAAAGCACTCAACGACGATACCTGCACGTGTAATCTCCGGGCGGCATATGGGTGGCTTAGATGTTATGGATTTTGCTTCAAAAGCCCAAAAAAAAACTGATCAAGATCTCCTCTCCACCTCATTCTGTTCCACATACTCCTCCACTTCCTCCACTTCCTCCACTTCCAGCGCCTCTAGCACCTCTTTCTTTCCATTGCCGTCCTTGAAAAGAAAATAAGGTAATACCTAATGTCCCTTACTCAATACGGCATTTCCATTCCCATAAAATAAAAAAAGCGAGCGACTACAAAGATGACTTGATCGACCCAATACATGTCACAACTGAATTACCATTGTGTTGAATAACATACAGTTTCAGCCTTGTCTGAGTTTTGTCTTGCTCTTTACAAAAAGCGAAGCGATACATGCGCGAGTGTCCAAACAACTAACATTGTTTATTTTCTTTGGATTTCAGTCGCTAGAAAGTGCAGGCGAGGACGTGGAGATTAATTGAACAACACACGTTGATATGCAGATGGTATGTCGCGTCTCTGGACACCTTTATCGATCTACCATTCTTTTTTTTTTGTTGGCTACCTATTAATGATTGTAACGCATGACGGGCGGTCGGAATGTGTTCGTACAAACACTCTAACAATGTCGATATGTCATGCTTCTGAAATTTCACTTCAAAAATACTCTTTTTGTTGACAGTCTTTGAACTAAAATGGATTGGCAAGGTGATTAACTTGAACTTTCACTCAACGATTAGACAAAGATTCTTGTCGTCAGCACTACGAGCGTTTACCAGATCTGTATTGTGATCGATTAATTGCTTTCTCAATTGGTATGTATCTTGTGAATTTATCCCCTTCCCCAGCCTCTTCACCTGTGAAATATCTGCAAAGATGAATATTAAGCATGTCAAGCTCAACAATCTGAAATCGATGGAGACCCCATCTTTAAAGTTGTGACCATTCTAAACCTGAGACCATTTCCTTCACAAAAACAAACAACAACATCCAAAGAGTTGCCTATTTTTTGACACTGACTAACTTTTTTGTTTTTCATTTGTCATATTCAGGTTGTAATTAGCTTGTATTCCAAAGGCCAAGGTGATCGCTTCGTTTAAGGTAAGTAAGTGCGTCGTGCTTAATTAGAGTAGATGCGAGTGTTATTAAAATAAATTAAAAAAAAGCAAAAGACCAAGGTGAAAAGTTGGAGTTTGATGTCTGCGAGAACTTGATATCGTTCGTTAAGGAAGCAAGCTCTTTGTCATGTTTATTAAGCCTATGCATAACAATGAGTCGTTCATGGTTGCTTGCCCATGCCAATGGCTTCCAATACCTGCTCTGTCCCAGTCTGACCGGGAGCCCGTCCAACGATGGTGAGGATCTCTTCTGAGAACTCCCTGAATCGCTGATCTTCCTTCCTGGCCTTATCCAAGAGGTACTCGGGATTCTCGCTGCTATCGATCATGCGTACCAGTCGTCTGAGTCCCTCGTTTTTGAGCAGTTCCTGGAGTCTTGCCGATTGTGCGATCCGTGACAGCTGCTCTTCGTTCAATAGAGCGACTGATTCTTCTTCCAGGTAGTCGGGCTTTGGCTCAACTGGAGGTACAGGGATGGTTTCTATAACGATGGAAACACCATGTTTAGTTCAGTAGCACTGATCCTACTTTCACAACAAGTGGACCCTGTTCCAACCTAACCTGGTTCGGGGATCGGTGCTGGCTTTTCACAAGGAGTTTCTAAATGACAGAGAGGTTGTTAAGGACCGCACATGGGACTCATCACATCTCCACAGATATCAATGAGCCACTTCTCGTAGGAAGTATCAACCATACCTTTGTGCTTTTTATAGCACACTAATGAGCAGCTGCAGGAGAATGGATTTGTTGACCAAAGTGAAAAGCTTGGTCAGTCGTGTTGGAGCAACATGCACTATCCATGGGCCTTGCAAGGGAGTAGACAAAAGATCATACTATGGCAGAGTGCAGTTGGGGCACTTGTATTTGGACTCGTTTGTGTCACAGACACCACAGATCTTCTTTGACTTTTCCATTTCGTATTTCAATGTTACGATTGAGTCCACAATTCTCTCGCTACACAGGCTAATAGGACTGGGACTGTTTAGCGAAAGAATCAAAGTGAATGAAGGAATGGAGGCAATGAACTGTGGAGGCAGGGAATGATAATATATACAAAAACTATATCACGTGAAACGAATGAGGCATTGTGGCCCCATTGACTTGTCATCCTTCACTCATTCCATCTCTTACGCCTTACATACCCACATACACAGAGGCAATAACACAATCTCACGAGAATACCTCACATCACCATTCTTCTCACATCCGTCACTCTCCACCAACTGCCGACATGTCTGAATGGATGGTTACAACGTCCAGCGCCGTCGTGCTGGACGAGTCAATTCTCCAGCTCTGGCTGCTGGGCCACAATGGTAAACCACGCTCATGGGTATCAGTCGCCTTCTTTCAACACACGTTTTCACATTCCAACAGCAACAACGTGGCTTGCAATCTCAGTGGCCCTTGAGGCTACAGAGCCGCCTGACCCCCAAGGTAGCGCGATCGTTGTGCGCTAGCGGTTCCGCAGGTCATGCGGCAATGGGCATGCGCACTGGGCTCCGTACCTTATAAAACGAGCTCCTTAACTTCACACTTTGACTGACCGTACTTGTCTTTGTCCTCCTATGGCTTGTTGAACATGTAACATAGTTGACCAAGCTACGCAGTTGCGCATGCCGTCGATCCAGCCACCAGTTCCTGGGCGTGTCCTCAAGAGCTATATCACTTCCCAGTACCGCACTTACGAGTTGATGCATCACTATATGCACCATCCGCGCCATTTCTCCGGCCAGTTTATGTTTCCATTATCTCAAAGTGCTAAACAACATTTGATTGAGAGGTAAGCCTTTTGGATCTTTGGAACAAGAGGCAAATATTCCCAGGAAAGAATTGAGTCAAGGGCGGTATCTAAGTTCTTTCTCTATAACAGATACTACAGCTTTGACGAGTCTGTCATCCGAGAGATCTTGGGCAAAAAGCTCAACTCAAGAACGAGGAAAGATCTGGACGAAGTCCACGAAAAAACCGGCGTCAAATTGCCAAGTTGTCGCCGTCAGGTATTCAGCAGCCTTCATGGACTTTTTCGTCCCCCACTCTTGCATCGTGCCAAGTCTTCTGTATGTTCTGTAAGTATATATTCTAATATTATTTTTCCTTGCCGTCTTGAAACCAGTTCGACAATCTCAAAAGAGTCATGAAAAAAGTCGAGGATGCAGAGGGCAGGACATTGGTTCAGGATATTGAACATCAGTTTCTTCTGCCCCATGAACTTGCAAGGTTGGTGGCCAATGTATTCCAGTGCGTTCATTGCGCATTGTTACCTTGGAACGCACTATGCTCACGCGATAACATTCATCATCTTTATATTCTTACCTCACTTCCCCCCCCAAAAAAAAAAAATAATAATTTAAAGACAATACGCGCATATCCTGTTCATAGCAGACAATAAGTTGGACACATTCAGGAAACGACTCTCTTGTTACCAATTTTCAGATTTCGAGTACTGTGGAGCCGTCTTTATGCAATACTGGACAGCGTCAACGATGGACACCTTACCAGAATTTGATCCGCACTTGGCGCAGGATGTCAGGGATCTCAAGTCGTTGATGTTGAACGATCGTGCTGTGCTGGACGAGCTTCGGAATCGAATCTCAAATAACCTGTCCCAATCCGCACATCCACCAGTACTGGAACGGATACAGAGCAATTTCAAGGTTGTCCTTCGCAACATGCTGTCGGTTGGATGTATGATCAATCAGCAGAAGGAAGTCCGGAATATATTTGTCGAGATTGCAGACAAGCTCGTAGATGCCTTTCTCCAGGTTGGATGGTCTCCTGTGGATATGGAACTGTTTTACAATAGTTTGATCGCAGAATTTGGCAACACGACTTCATTGACAAGTAGATACCGCGAACGCTACAGTACCAGCTGGATACGACTCGTCACAGGGATCAAATTAGCTTCTATACGACTTTACAGGCAGCCTACCAGCCAGTCTCTTTTGACTCGCAGCTTCACTCGATGATGGCGCTATAGGATGGAACAGAGTCCAAGAACTTTCTGTCACCTCGCCACCCATTAGTGAACCAAACCTATCGCTTTGAGCGATCCCCTTCCACAGTGCCAGTCCATGCTCGTTTTTAGCATCCAATTCATTGCCATTTGCACACCTGCGACCCCTCTTTTCTCTGTTCCGCCTTCTACTTGCTGACTTCAACTCTCTCCAATGGGTGTGCACTCTCCTTCAAAATAAGAACACACATTTGCGTCATTTAATACGTCTTGTTTATTGGATAGTTGTATCACGGCCGTTTAATGGGTTCTTGGGGATTGGCTGTGATGTTGTTCGTGTAATGTTTTGTCCAGGGTGATGGGCAATCTGAGCAGTTTCTATATGTGCAGTTGTAATGAATTTACTTGTTCTCGTGGAACAACTCGTTAAAGATCTTCTTGACGTTGGCATAGACAGCCTCAGGAGCATCCACGCATGAAACCTTGTGGACCTTGCCCAGGTTTCCATAATGCTCAATGACGGGGTAGGAGGTCTCAGTGAAGACACGGAATCGCTTGGTGATGGATTCGATGTTGTCATCGGCACGACCAGAGGTCTCACCGCGCTTCATCAAGCGCCTCAACATGACCTCCTCAGGGCACTCGAAGTACAAAGTGAACTTGCTTGGGACAACCTAAGGAATGAGCATTGGAAATGGTGAGCTTTCTTGTCGTCATTTCCAATCGATATCTTGCTTCCTGTACTAGTCCTTGCAAACACTGCAAACACTTACAGCCTCCTCGAACTTCAAAGCTTGATCCATCTTGCGTGGGAAACCATCGATCAAAAAGCGGTCCTGGCCACTGGCCAACATTTCATTCTCGAGCAAGGCGATGGTAACTTCCATAGGGACAATCTTGCCCTCCTTGATGTAGGTCTTGATCAGCTCACCGTACTGCGAGCCAGGGCGCTCCTGCTCAGCGCGGAGAAGATCACCAGCTAAAAAAATACAATAGGTTGATATCAGTTAGGCTGTCAATTGCCTCTGTTCACGAGTAGTAAACCGCCTCGCTCCATAACAAAGTATCTTACCAGACAAGTGGACAAAGCCAAAGTCGCGAACCAAGTTCGCGCACTGAGTTCCCTTTCCAGCACCCGGGCCACCTAAACAGAACAATGAACAAGGGAAGAGCCTGGTCAGTCCGGCAGAACACATTGATTATTGTTGGTTTGCTGGCATCCTTAGAACAAACAAACAAACTCACCGAGAACAAAGATGACGGTGGTCTTCTCGAGAGCCTTCTTCTTGTCCACATCGATAATCGAAGGGATCGAGGGCATTTCGGCCTTGGGGGTAGAGGGGGCGGGGGTCGACGAGGCAATAACAGTCTTGTTGGCCACAGGCGTGGCTATTATTATTCGGTTAACCAAAGGCGAATAAAGGAGAAAAACGTATCAATATGGCTGAGGTCTGATTAAATATGTACCTAGAGGATCAGTCACCCTTCCTCTCTTTTCCCAGCTTATTTTTGGCTATTGACAGAGATGATTCCTTGGTCCTGTTGCTCATTCTCCAAAAGGGACAAGTCCCTCATCTACTCGACGTGACAATTTCACGCCTCAGTTCCAGTGATGCATATTGATCCGCAGATTGTTGTGTTCCTGATTAAGATCTCGGGAGTGAAAAATAAGAAAATCCACTGCCTGAACAACACCCTACCATCGACAGGGCTGAAGAGGTAGTAACCCGAGGTGGCAGCAAGGGCAGTGAGGGCGGTGATGGTCAACCAGCTCGAGCCGCTCTTGGGGGATGGGGTCGAAGAAGAGGAAGAAGCGGCGGCGCGCTGAATGGTGCTAGCCGAGAACATGCGACGGCCCTGGGTCTGAGCTACAGACCTGACCATGGCGCGGCGGGCCATGGAGGCCGCTGAGGAGGATGCACGCACAGAAGAGAACATGATTCGAATGTAAAATGAGAAGAGAGGATTGATGATGAATTTCAGGAACGGGCTTCAAAATTTAATGTTCCACTACTGTAAAGCAGCCACAGCCACTGCGTTGTTATCTTATGTTACAATTTTATGAGATGTCATTAACACTACAAATCAAAGGTCTGGTCGTCAGGGTCATAGTTCTCCACACTAGTCAAGAAAAGAAGCAAGGGATGTAAGCATGTAGAACAGGCCATTCACACAAAAAACCTTTCAGTGTCGACTAAACATGAGTGAGCAGAGACGTACATTAGGCGGTAAAGGTATGATGGTGGGTGACCACCCTGATTGGTGATGAACAAGTTGACGAAGTCCGGTGAGACGTAGTCGTAATAAGGGTTGGTCACCGTCACCTTCTCAATCAAGTCACCTATTTGAACACAGGAAACAGAGTCATTGTCAGTAAACGAAGAAGCCTATGGATGTGGAGCAGTTGTTCTACTCCATGGATTCATACCTTCTTCAAATCCAAGGACAGAGTCGGGGTTCATGGTGACATTGAAGCTGTCCTCATCGTAAGGGTAAAGGGGAGACAGCTTGTACAATCCTGTGCAAACAACAACGGGAATAGAGTGGTGCTTGGCAGCAGCAGCCATCATGTGCGATCCTGAAATGGCAACCAGGCCTCCATTGGCGAGGACTACTCAAAGGATAGCAAAGGAGAATTGGTGAGTATCACGATCTCTCAGGAAATACGCCAATGTACCAGGAAACAAAAATTCAGGTGGGGACGTACCAGCGTGGGTTCCAAGAATGACCTTGTTCACACGCGACATGACAGCAAAGACGGCAGAGTCAGGGATCACGGTAGTCTCAATGCCTGCCTTCGACAACTCCAGAGCCATTTCCTGTCCTTGGTACCTACAGTCAATTACGTTTCGTCGATAGGGGCGTGTTAAAAGCTGCAGCTGAGTCCACGTTCCTGCACTCTGATCATGTCTCGACACAGTACTTACGAAGGCGCAGTCTCAGCAACCAAGACCTGGAACTTTCTCTTGCTGGCGGCCATCTTCAAAAACTCTTCAACAGTCTTGGATCGTCCAATGGTCATAATAATTTCACTAAAATGACAATATGAAAAACAATTCATGGTGAGTCATGCTGACTTCGACTAAAGTCTCCTGTGCAAAATCATCCTGTGCCCTTACTTTGAGTGAATGTGAAGGGGAGCCTGGTTCTTGATGTTTTCATGGATGTTCTCGAGCTCGATCTTGATATCGCGGATTTCCTGAATAATATTGCTTCTCAGCGAGTGTGAGAACTGGACCTGCTCCTCCTGAGCTGCACCACTCTCGCCCAAAAGGTTGTACATAGACGAAGAGGTAGTCAACGGGGCAGCGTGGTGATGGAACTCGGCGTTGGTCTTGTCATTCTCGGCTTCACGGTATTCTTCACGAATCACATGGAGAACGCGACGAATAATGTTGCCGACGGCTAGTTCTGTAGGGTTGGCCTGGATCAGCTTCTGACCAACAGACTTGACGAGTGTCAGAAGCTGGTTGGCGGTGGACCAGTTGTTTTTGGAGATAACAACTACGAGTAGTTTGAGGGTGGCCTGTGAGACTGCAGAGGACCCAACCAGTTGACGGCGCTTCAGCTTTGCGACCAGGTCGTCGACAAGTTCGTTCTTATTCAAGCTCATGATGTTTCCTGAGTGTTGGTTTCGACGATGATGTAGAACAGTGGCATTCCCCCCCCTCTTTTCTATGCTTGGGTGGCTTGACAGCAGAGGAGGAATAAACACTTTTCGCGCACCAATCTGTAATTGAACGATAAATCTCTAATTGACAGCCTTGCAAGCCACTGGATTTGAGGATTTCGACTATTTCATTGGCAGAGGCGCTGTTTTGTTTGAACCCTCCTCTTCACTTTGATCAATTGTAATTAAGCTGCATGAGCATGGAGGGAGACCGTAAAGAAGGGCATCAAATCCAGTCGGAGGACTGCGAGCAAAACGATCAGAGAGCAAGCCTGGCCAGGAACAACATGCAAAAGCAGTACTCGAGAGCGAACAAATATCAGGATCAGCATCCACCATTTATTATCCATTACTGTTTAGCACCTGGAAACCATCATCAGTCAGCCAAGAATTGCGAATTTACCATTTTGATGCCGGAACTATGATTCAGCAATCTACTCGGTATCTATGAGGCGAACGTCACCAACATCATCCGGAACTCGATTATCATTGACATCATGACCATTTGCAGGAAATTATGGAAGAAACTTGGATCATCACTTTTTTAATTCAGGATGCTGGAGCCATCATCTAATCACTCGCATCTCTGGCTCTTTCCACATTGGATTCTCATCTAGTTCAATCATGTCGGCTGATCTTACCTGGTAAGAAAGAACATCGTGGCGAGCATCATTTCACTCTAAAGCTGGAAATCGTTGTACTCTTGGAACACGTTAGAGAGCGTCGTTGTCTGACCAAGTGATTTGTCTTTGTATCTTACAGGCTTCTTATCAAGAACAACAACTCGTTCCTTATCAAGCGCTCCGGCGTTCAGTTCTCCGCTGAGGCTGGCAACTTGTTGAACAAGAACTCCTTCAAGTACTCCGGCCTTGCTAACAACAAGGTATATGCCGCTACTACAGTCAGCCTTACAGTCAAACACGGAATTTCAGGATGTCGTAGGACTATTTTACAGGACGAGTTTTGCGAGACAGCTGCGATAAACTGACACTGCAGGATGAACGACACTTCGACAATTGACTGCCTTGGGCTGCTCTACTGGACACTATCTTCGGGGGAATATACTGTGACGAATGCCGCCATGGATCACTAGACGAGCATAGCGCTGATCACGGATGATTTTATACATGTATGTGCTATTAGACCGTCGGTATTGAGGCCGCTGCCTCCGGCCGTGGTGTCGTTGTCTCCACCAAGAAGTCTGGTGTCCCCGCCTACAAGCCCTCCAAGGCCATCAACAAGGTCACCCTTACCAAGGGTATCCGCAAGTCTGCCCGCTCCGTCGCTGGTCTTACCCGCGCTGGTTACCGTGCTGACCTCCGCAAGGTAATGTTATGTTCTATTTGTCCTAGTGATGCTACTTGCATTCGTCATTGTCTTTGTGTAGCAAGCTTGCTATGCATGGCAGATATCAGCTTCAACAGGGGCAGCAATAGCCAGCATTTTGGCTCTCTTCAGAAAACACTTCACTCCACACACATCAGCAAAGTGCTAGAACCCAGCAGATTCCATTTAACATGAAAGCTGGGCGTACATTATTTGCAAGATTACAAATCCGTGCTCCTCTGTCAAAGACAGAAGACACAAACCTTGGCCAAGTTTTGCAACTTATCAAACAATGAACTTTCCATGTTCAAAGTTTTGCGACTCTTCTTGGGAACATCTCTTTTCCTTTTCTCATCCACTACTTTCTTTTCTTGTTGGACGGAAGCACCCTGAGTCTTTCTGGGAATTAAGAGACAAAGATGATTAACAATATATTGTCTTTTCTCTCTGTTTGGACGTGCGTGAACATAGGCCGCTCTTGCCCGCGTCGCTGCTGTCCTCGCCAGCCAGAAGCCCGTCAAGGCTGCCCCCAAGAAGGCTGGCAAGGGTATCCGCGCCAACAAGAACTAAATGCCAGAAACCTCATCTTTTCTTGCTATGAAATTCTAAACTGACATATCTTTGAAAATAAAGTATGGCCATGTATACATCGCTTTTTTTTGTTTCGTTTATGATACATCCTTTTATGGATGTCGCCGTAGCGATGAACTAGTGGACATTCAGAAAGCACATGTATTGGTATTTTGGTATTCTGGTATTCAGCGGGTGGAATATGGTACAAAGAGTGAATCTAAATTTCTAGATCTCGGTGCCATCGGCGATGAAGGAGGCACCCTTGGCAATGTTGGTCTTAAGTTCGGGGATAGCCGCGTTGAGGAGGGTCTGCTCGTAGTCCGAGATGACGGGCAGAGGCACAATCCGAGAGACACCCGCAGGGCCAAACTCGACATCCTGGGCGAAGTAATCGAGGCCAGTCTTGGTTCTGAAGGCGCTGGTCGACTCGGGATCGGCCAAGAGGTTAACATATGTGGACTCGACCAATCCAGCCTTGCCAGCAATGGTGGCCTCAAGAATGACGTTGGTGAAGCGTGCGCCAGCGTAAGCCATGGAGAGGGTGGCCGATCCTGCACCATCCTTCGCTTTGACGACCTCGTCGCCTCCGTACTGAATGCGGTGGGTCAAGGCGTCCAGCTGATCCTTGGTAAAGGCTTGGCCGCGGATCTGTGACAGCAAGGGGACAATTGTGACACCACTATGACCACCAATGACTGTGACGCGAGTGTTCTTTGGGTCAATCGAAGGGTCGACCTCGGAAACAAAACGAGAAGAGCGAACAACATCCAGTGTGCTGATGCCAAAGACCCTATTTTTGCGGTTGTTTGGTTAGTTGAGTGGTCAATAGATAACGCCTTAGATTGCGGTACACGGTCATTAGGGGAGCGGTGGGTGGGTATCCTCACTATCGAAGCTCATGTTGTGGGGAAGAGAAAGATAACCAACGATAACTGATATGAGCAGATATGTAGACTAGGTTCCTTTGAAAGGAAAGTGGAGCTCTTTGTGGGGAAATATCGTGTGTGCACAAATAAGGCATTGGGGCTGAGTGGAGAGTGGAGAGTTGATTGTATGTGGGCTTTTTGCGGGGTGAGAGAAGAGATCACATACTTCTTTGGGTCGAACACGCCGTGCTTCTTGAGGACTTCACACACGATAGGCACCGTCGAGTTGACAGGGTTGGAGATGACAAGGACAAAGGCGCTTGGGCAGTTCCTGACAACACCCTCAGCTAAGTCGCGAACAATTCCTGCATTGATCTAGATCGAGACAGAGGTAGAACGTTGGCATGTAAGTCACGAAGTCTTGGTACTTTCCTTTGCTCAGAGAGGCACCTGCTTGTGTTTGTTTTCACATTTGAGCGTACCTTGAAAAGATCATCGCGAGTCATGCCTGGCTTGCGAGGAACACCAGCAGGGATAACGACAGTGTGAGCACCAGTCAAAGCAGCATCGATGTCGTCGCGACCGTATCCACGGACAGTCGACTTTGTGTTGATGTGGGAGAGATCGGCAGCAACACCAGCGGCGTTGACAACATCGTAGAGTGAGAGGTCGGTGACGAGGTCGGATTGCTTCAAGAGGAGAGACAATGGCTGTCCAATGCCACCGGCTGCTCCGCACACAACGACTAAAGACAAAACAAAAGTGAGTAGGAGAACAATCGGTCAGCTGAATGGTTCGCTCATGGCTAAACCGTCCTTGGGTACTTTGTCTGCTGTTACCTTTAACCATTTTTTGTTCTACTGGGGCCTGGTTTGCAAAAGAGCGAGAATGCGAACGAAATAGGGAGGGAGAGAGAGAGAGAGAGAGAGAAAGAGAAACACAACGTTCAGTTAATATGTTTGTGAAATGAGTGGAAAGTGAAATGAGGAAATGGAGTTCACATTCCTCCATTGTAGCCAACACCACCCTTTATATTCGTCTTTTCTGTGTGCCCTTGGCCATGCAAGGTACACCGAGGAGGATAGTTGTTGGGGGTAGACGTTTACGTGGTATGATGGATGACTCTTATTGAAGTTACTCATTTCTCCCACACTTTTTTTCTGTTCTTTTTGTTTGTTCTTATGAGTGGGACGATGAGCTGAGTGGCCGTTGGGTTGAGTCTAGAGTTGTTTCTCCATCCAGGATATAAAGGCGAGAGGTGAAAAAGGAACTAATAATACCCACGAAGAAGAATTCATATTTGTCGATCTCTTCCTCTGATGATTATGGGTGGGATATGCACACGCCAGGGCATGGCGCCTACCTCCCCCCAACGGAGATTCAATTTCACCACCGAAATGCATTTGTTCTTCTTGTTCCTTCGGACCATCTTACCATTTTAGAGAGGAGTGGGTGTTCTGTTCTGAAGACGTTTAGAAGCGAGGCTCGATTGATGGAGTGAAGGTGCGGGTGAGCAGGTGAGGAAGAGAGGCAGGGAGTTGACAAGGAGAGTGTTTGTTGTGTCTGCTGTGCTTTTGAAGTGAAGAATGGTAAAGAGAAAGCGACGAGATAAGGCAGTCGAACAAGTATTTATACACGGCAAGCATCGTTCCGTTGGGAAGAGAATGCGGTGTAGTCTATTCAGTCCACTCACTTCACGCTTCACATCGCCTCCTCCTTCGCCTTCCTTTCCTTCCTTCCTTCCTTCCCTTGTTTGACCCCCCTACGCTTTCCGCACTTCTCCTCATTCCGAATCATACTTTGTCGCCCTGAACAAACAATCAACTCTAATGAGACCCTGCACTTGGCCTCGCTAGGCATCAATATATAATTGGTAAGAGAATATCCCGGAACAAAAAAAAAACCTCAGTTTTCATACCACTATTTGCTTCGTGCAACCATTCCAACGGTCTAAAGCGCGTTTTCCCGTGTCAACCCCCTTCGCTGTCAGCGATGAGATACCAATTTTGCTTAACAAGCCTATCTTCCTGTTGAAAGCACTGGCAATCATGATGTGTAAAATAACGTATTATGTCCTCGCAATATTTTGTTGCAAAGTACTTGAGTCCAATTGCCAGGTGCATAAATGATGCAACGACAAAAGACTCCATTTGGACATCCGCCTTTCTGCGGAAGACTCTTCTAGCACCTTGTTCACTGACATCATGCAACAGCAGCAGCTTCTGCTTGTCTTCAATCATCGAGTCATGAAGATTTCTATGCTATTTCATTGAAGGCATTAGTTGCAGGCAGAGTTCTCGCCCAAATGAAACCGACAACACATGAATCAATAATACATGTGCTTCGGAGCATTTGTGGCTTTCCGGTGCAACATAGCAGCAGATGATATCACGGGCTAGCCTTGGACAGGACCTGGAAAGGGCGGGCAGCCATTACGCCGACAGAAATTTTCGATCCTTCGTTCAAGTCTGCAACACGGGCAAATCTCTGGACAAGCGCATATTGGAAAAAATATAAAGTTGGGTGGCTTGTAAGACAGCGAGTGGTTTTTATCGCCAAACGCGTGTTTCGGGTACAAGTATGGCCGTTGCAGCTAGTTTCCACGCACCACAATGTCAATGTACCCTGGCTCGAATGCTGCTTGGAATATTCATGAATCGAAGAGCAAATGAAAACCCCAACGATTTCTCTTTACATATGTAGTGTAGTTCTTTATTCTCTGTTGTATCGCTCCATGGTCTTTTAGATTGGCGTATCGACATGGGAGCTTATGCAGGACCAATGAGTGAAAGAGACATTGTGATTTTTTGTTTTTGTATCTTTGTTCATCTGGCAACCGAAGCATACAGCGCTAAGAAAAGGAAACAGTTGCGGTTCCTTCTCCAGCGATTTGCTTTTGCGCATTGGAGCCTATTGTCGTATTAGAGATTTTCTGAAATGCGTTCCCCTTAATTCGGAAATCAACAAACCAGACCTTCATTTTACGAGGGTTGGAATCGAATACCTCCATCACTCAAATGATGGTCTAGGTCCAAATGTCGACATGTTGGCAGTGATAATCGTAAAATTAAAAAGGAAGGTGTTTAAGGTGTTAGACGCACAAAACGCATGCAATGCCTCCCTTCAGCAACAATTTTTAAAAAAAAAGCAAGGTAGAGGGTGTGTGCGTTGAGTGGTGGAGGAATTCGATTCCTGCCCTCGTAAAATGAAGGTCTGGTTGCGAGGCTAGACATGTTCGCTTCGCGCACCATTGAATGCCATCAAGCAAAACGTCTGTTTGCCCCATTCATTCTCATTATTCGTCCAGTCGCCGCTTCCAACTTCCCCATTCACAGCATCGCAACCGCAACTCGAATAGAAAAACAATAATAACAATAAGAAATTACAATGACAACCGACAAGGACACTGGAGCGCATGCAAGACATGGGCTGCTCTTGGCTCAGATTCCGCATTGGGACGTTTCATTGGACGAGACGTTTCAATCCATCCATCAGGCGTTGCTGCTGGTCCACCGACTCACCATTGTCATCTCTGCACGAACCGGAGAAGCGAACGCATTTGAAGTTACCAGTAGCCTGCAGGCTTCCGATGGAGGCAGTGACAGCAAACTCAACCTTGTAGCAGAAACCAAAGCACCAACAACAACAACGCCTGGAGCCACCTTCCTGAACAAAAAGTCAATCTCTTCCACTTCACTGGCGTCCATGGCCTCTGCTTCCTCCACAACCTCCATCTTCACTACCTTTCACAGTGTGCAGAGAGTTCTATCAGCGCTGTATGTTAGCTTTACAAAGCACGCCATGGCTCTTCAACGGCCACTCGCTGAGCTGGATATTGTACTAGAGGATTCATGTGGGTACGAGATTGGCACCGCAGCAGACGATGAGATTCCTTTTGACGTTTTCCTCGGCGTCGCTCAAGGTAACGAAAAAGAACAATACACGGATTACTTTCTGACAACATTTCATGCCTGAATGGTGTGATCGAACACAAGAGCGGATGCTAAACGACCGTAATATAAACAAAGTGATCGAGCGAACGTGGACACACTAAAAGGAGCGATCAAAGCAGCCGGCTATGAAGATGCGCCATGTATACCATGTTTCGCCAAATGATTGATCCTGTTGCTGTCTATCAGCCATCATGCAGATTGGCACCACATGTGTGATGCGGGAAGTATGTCTCCAATCTAATCTTTTATTAACAAACGTCTCGTTTATCAATATTTGCAGCTACTGAAGCTCTGAACGAGTTGAACGCAAAGAGAACGAAGAATGGCGCCAAGGCACTTCCAATCATCACTTTGAAAGCTGCAGCACCCTCACTGTCGTCGCCAGACAGCCACCTCGTTGAAGCGATTGATTGCTGTGTGCCCAATACAAAGGTCGAGGAGGGGCATTACAGCGATGTGGTTCTTGGGGGGGCGTTCGATCATCTGCACGCAGGACATAAGATTCTATTGTCTATGACGGCGTGGGTCACTAACCATCGCATCGTTTGCGGAGTATCAGGTATGCACAAAAACAAAAGGCAATGTTTGACATTGAGTTTGGCGCGAAAAAGAGATTCCCTAGAAAAATAACATGTGGAATCTACAATGTTTAGACGACGAGATGCTGAAGACCAAAAAGTTCAGAGATTTCCTGGAACCTTTGGATGAACGAGTGAAGGCAGTAAAAAAGTTTCTGAAGATCTTTAAGCGTAGCCTAGTTTGCGAGGTAACTATGCTCTCATTATCTAATTTGAGTTCCGGTGGAGAGTATGAGAATAATGTTGGGAAAACTCGTGCAGTGAACTAAGCCATAATCCATGACGGGATCTTCGCTTGGACGTAGGCTGTTCCACTCCACGACATCTATGGCCCTACTATCACCGACAGAGAGCTGCAGGCACTCGTGGTGTCCAAAGAAACTATCAAAGGAGGTGCTGCAGGTAATAGTGGTGACCCAGGCTAACGACAAACAGAGTTATAATCGAAATCTTAATTGTGGTTCTGACGTATATTTTTTATCTTCAACTCATCCAGTAAACCAAGAACGACTGAATCGCCATATGTCGCCTTTGAAGATCGAAGTTATCAACGTCATCTCACCCACGGAAACTGAGGTTGATGAGGTCAGTCTGAAGATCAGCTCGACTTACATTCGTCAATACCTCTCCGAACGTGCGGTTTCCAAAGGGTCTGCATCGACTAGCACAGAGTCGTAATTTGGATTTTAGACCGCTGAGCAATAATATATTTTTTTATGAAGAGATTCCTTATCTATTTCTTTCCTCTGCTACGAGGAAGAACATTCTTTCGCTTGTAGACGGTGGTGAAGTCCTGCACCAGTGACTTGACTTTGCTCCAATCGGCCGTAGAGACAGCGCTATGTGTGACATCCGCAAAAAAAATCAAGATAGTTAATATGGAGGCTAGTCACGGCGTAGGTTCTTGTTGTGGACAAAAAAAAAAAAAAAAACAACAACTTACGACGAGAAGTTGTCAACCGCTTTCTGAACGTCAGAAGGTGATATGTTCTCCAGCGCTGATACGGCTTTGCCATACCAGAGAACACTCTCTTGTGGGCAAAACAAAGTGGTCGCTTTGACGATACCGGTGGCTTCTCCTTGAACCTCAAAAGGGAAGTTGTAGATCAGCCCATAAATCAACTGCGTCATGAATACGGCGCCGTGCTCAGAAAACTGAGCTTTGACTATCGTGACGTCGTTGAAGGAAAGACGACTTGAGGGGGAGGCGGAAGAGGAAGAAGCTGTCGAAGATGGGGACCGGGAAGGAGGATGAGGTGGCATCTGAAGGTCGTTCATATGATCGAGAATAATACGGCAGAACCGGAACACTGACGCCAAAGAGTACTGTTCATTGAGCGAAAAAGAGGCCAACATTGCGCTGAACACGGTGGGGAACAGGCTGCTGTGAAGAAACTCGCGAGGGCAAGCCAACATGGTATCAGACACCAAGTTGAAGTAGTCCTCAACAACTACATATCAGGATGTGCAGCGAGATGTCAGTAAATCTACTGGTTAAAAAAAATAATAGATGCCTTAGATAGTATGGCACACATAAATAAACCTACCATCAGGAATCTCGTTGAATTGGCCAGAGTATTTTTGAAGAATCTGCCACATGGAGACACTCAAACTTTCAACCAGCTGCAGGGATGGAGCCGGGGACGACTCACCAAACTCCCGGACAATTCTCGAAGCCACCCAGAGGTACTGGCCAAGCCCAGTTTGCTCAAAGCTCTTAATCAAGCGAGCCATGGTCGTTGGCAGCAATGGTGCGTAGTGTGTCCTGTAACTAATAATGGTCGAGCGCCAGCATCCTGCAAGAGGTCGGGCCACTTCGTCAATGCCTCCGACACGGTCGGCAAGGGTATCCAAGATTGGCCAAAGCTCCTGAACAATGGGCACACAAGGATGGGCCTCTGTTGGTGCTACTTGAGGGTTCACAGTCTCAAAGAAGATTTTGAGTTGAGACAAGTTATCTGTACCAGGTGAGGCAGATAAGCGTTAGCGTGCCTGATCAATGCATATGCATGGGAGGCAGATAAAGGAGCCATTCCATCAGGGTCGTTGATTTGCCTGTAAACATACCAATGATGCGAGGGATGTCATCACCCAATTCTGCCTGGTTCTTTGAGGCCAACTCTGCCAGTTGTTGAGCGATAGGCAGGCAGAACATCTTGAAAACATTGGCCAAGTTTTCGTTGGGAACAGCTGCAACGACATGAGCAACGGCTTCGGTCACCTCCAACAGGTCGGTGTCGCTCAGCTTGTTGGTCACTCCAACAAAAAAAGTGTGGAGCTGATTGAGATAATTCAGCAGGTGCTATGGGAGGAACCATTGAAGGATAAGTCAAAGGTTAAGAAACGATCATCCAAAGTTCGAAGGCTAAGGATACTTACTGTGCTGCACTCCTTGCAAAGCAATTTGAGGGCAAGGGCGGACGCAGCCACAACGTCTTCATTTTCGAATCCAGAAGAGATAAAGCTGAGCTGGTACTCGATGAACTCAGGGTGTCGATCAGTCCAGCTCCCGTATCTGGCAATGACCAACGTAGCAGCATACTTGATCTTGGGGTGGTCGGGCAACTGGGACAAGAGTTTCATGATCTCGGGTAAGACCTCGTTCTCCTCTGGTTCGACCTGAGAACCCATGGAACGCAGTGCCATCAATGGAGCTTCGACCTCTTGCCATTTGGGGTTGGGGCTTGAAGCAGCCTGTGTGATGAGCATGTAGGCCTTTCCGAGTGTAACCCTGGATCCAAGGATGAGGCAGCAGTCCTTGAGAACATCACCCATCACATGGCGGAAATCCTTGAAGTCGTCTCTCTCCTTGGCAGACCAAGTATCGAGGTCATCGGGGTAGTGCAAGTGTTTGATCATGACGTCGACCAGCTTCATGTAGACATCTTGATACTTCAAACGCGCAACCTCATTCTTCCGAAGTTCGTCGGCGAGCTGGTACCAGAACCTGAACGTCATGGGTACAACGTCCAGATCATGAAACGAAGTGCACTCTGCAATCCCTTCAACGATGCCGCGGAAATGGTCCGTGTGTTTGACAACCAATGACAGGTAGCATTCTCCTGCTTCGACAAAGATTTTGCAGTATCCGCGAATGTTGTCATCGTTCTCGTCCTCCAAACTTTTGGCGATTTCCTGACGGAGTGGGATGAGATTGGGGTAGATTTCCTGGATCACGGGCATAGATTCTGAGATGTCCTTGGTCTGATAGATCAATTCGCAAACAACTTCGACCGCGATATCGAATAGTTCAGGCATCTGGAGTGCCTTGAAGGAAAGTGCAAGTAGAGGGTTGTTGGACAAGCTGCTGGTAGCAATGTCTCCTGAACGCAGCCACGAAAGAAAGCATGTGAATACGCTCTCTTGAAGTCGAGTGTCGCCGCCTTGATTATAATTAATGAAGCAAAAAGGGTAATGAGGTCAGTGCTTGGAAACTCGTAGACAGTCGGCTTGTTGTCTTTGTTAATACGTCCTTCTTTCCAAGTATTGCTTGCTTACCAGAATTCTCCATGTAAAGGATGAGCAACTTGATCATCTCTGGTGCGTTCTGAGTCAGCAATTCTCCTGAGCGTATCCTATATTCATCGTCCTGTTGATATTCCCAACACCCGTTCGGTCCAAAATCAACGCAACAATGAATGTGAATAGAGGAAGAAGGAAAGAGTGCCCAGCCGAGTCCTTGTGATTAGTTATCCTGTCCGAACGATATCTCTTTCTTTTTGGGTCATTCCGTGAAACAGGCTATCCCGAGATTATGGTGCCACTAATGCTTCTTGAAAATCAACTTCCTCAATGCCGTACTCAACGAGGTTGCCATCGTGATCATGTTGCCTACCGTGAGGGTTGAGTTGCGGTTGTCGTTAACCTCTTCTGGGAGGACGGTCAGGAACTCGAGGAGATATGCGGCGTCATCTGTTGATCCTCCAAAGACATTTGTCATATGTGCGACCGGGTTATCCCATTCGAGCATTCGCAAGGCCACACCGGCGAGTGAGAGGCAGAGTTGAGTGCGGATTACTTTCGACGAAGCTCGATGTTTCATAGATAAGTTCAAGAGCGAGTCCCGAAGCGAGGCTCGATGGGCAGCATCCAAGTCCTGAAAGTCGTCCACAATCTATTACATCAAGCAAATATTCGGATCGTAAGCATTCCTGGTTTCAATCAAATGCTCACTCCAGGATGAACTGTTTCCCTGACCTTCCGTCTCAAGGTTTGTGCGCCAAATACTTGAGCTTCGGTTCCAACGGTGTCGTTGGTTAACAAGATGGCGGCAGTCTGCCACGCTTCAGGCTACATGTATACATATGTACATTAACATGGCTGTCAGTTTCGTTGGAGTGGATTCGCGTTTTTGAATGGGGGGCATTGGTGGCAAAATGAAGGATAGAATGCATCGAACCTTGGCTTGAAATCCTTCCAACCATTGACTGGCCTCCTTTTTGGCCGAGTTACCGGGCGCATGGTACAGCGCATGCACAGCTGCAACAGCTTGAGTGATGGTATCGGCATCAACAGTCGCCATGTTGTGTTGTGTGACAGAGAAGGTGGACTAGATCTGACAGACTCAGGGGGAGGATACGAAACTGAGATGTAACAGCAGGTATGGAGTAAGAGTTAAGGCTTCAGATGCAACGCAACGTTGTGATGATGAGAGGGAGCTAAAGAACAAATCAACGGTGGGCGACGCGATAGTGAGTGCGAGAAGAGAGTGGACAGGAGCCATCCTTTCTCATTCCCTTGCGGCTAAGCCACTTCCAATGGAAGGCGAAGCTGTTGATATTGATATTTTCCCTTCCCCATCACTCATGCCCAAACAACACCTCCCTTTCTCACTTCATTCCCAACAGCGAAATGTCTGAGCGCAAGGTATTGAACAAGTACTTCCCGCCGGATTTCGACCCGGCTCTGATCCCCCGCCGCAAGCAGCCCAAGGATCAGCAGCAAAAAGTCCGCCTTATGACTCCATTCTCGATGCGATGCAACACTTGCGGCGAGTACATCTACAAGGGCAAAAAATTCAACGCTCGCAAAGAGACCACGGAAGAGACGTACCACAACATCAAGATCTTCCGTTTCTACATCCGTTGCAATCGCTGCGCGGCCGAAATTACCTTCAAGACCGACCCAGCTAATACAGACTACGTTGCTGAGCACGGCGCCCAGCGAAATTTTGAACCTTGGCGTGACGAAAAAGGCGACATTGCGGCGGAGCGTGTGGAGGAAGAGGAGAACAACCCAATGAAGGCTCTCGAGAACAGAACGCAAGACTCGAAGAGAGAAATGGAAATCATGGACGCATTGGACGAGATCAGGACGAGGAACGCTGTCAGTGAGCGCGTTGATGCCGATCAACTACTCAGTAAACTTGTCGGTACAGAGGAGGAAATAGCTCTCAAGAAGCAGCAACAGGAAGATGAAGAAGATGACCGGCTTGCCAAGGCAATGTTCCACGATGTTGATGGAGAAACAGTAAAAAGACTGAGAGACGACCTTGACGAGACTGACGAAATAACACCAGCCCAGATCGCCATGGCCAAGTTTGCAACACCCCTGTCGCTACCTGATTTCAGTGCGCCACTGGCAAAGAAGAGAAAGCAAGGAGGATCTCTTGGTCTAGCGGTCAAGAAGATAGCTGGAGAGACGTCAAAATCTGGCTCTGCATCAACATCGTCGTCCAGAACTACAGTCAAGCCATCTACAACAACTACAGTATCAACTACCACATCAGTCCACTCAGCATCAGCAGTACAAGCTACACCAGCCAAGCCAGCATCATTACTCTCCCTTGTGGGTTCATATGGCTCGGACTCAGACTCGGACTCGGAGTAACTCCATTAATAAATATTGTTTGTCACCTGATTTATAAGACGTTTATCGTCAAGTTTTTTGTCTCAATTACCTTTCACACTCCACACACAAAACCATGGGAAAAAAAAATGGAGATGGAGGCGGATTGTTCGCTGCCTACCTTGCCGCCATGCCTGAGAACCCTTCCACCGCCGAAACACAGACAGGTGCGAATTTTAATGCTGATGAACAGTTTGTGCTCATATTCTGTAAAATATGCACATGAATCCGAAAATACGAAAATCCGAAGGACCCAATGTGTACTTCATTGATTCACTTTTCCTTCTCTCAAGATTATTCCAAAGCTAACATGTTGCTCATTACTGTCTCACTCTCTATTTAATGTAGACACCTACCTTCCTGATTCAATGGTATGAATTTTATTCGAGAATGATTCGCTTAGGAAGGGATAGAGGATGCTAAAATTGCCTTCGGAATAGTAGGTCCGAGGTCCCTGGATATAATGGTACACCTCTAACGAGCCTTGTTGTTCTTCAAATCCCAACAGAAAGCATCAACGTTGCTTGAACAGATTGGTTCCGAGCGGTCGTGGTCCTCAAGGGATGTCGAGAAGGATGTCGATATCCTTGAGCGAAACCGTCTCTACACCATCAAAGAACTCCGAGTACTGTCGCCCGAAAGTTGGCAGGTAAGGCAGACGTTGAGAGGAACTGGGCATAGCTCGGAACAAACAACAAAGCTGTGGAAATACTTGGCCTCACATGTCCTATATTCTTGTGACCATTATGATGCTAGGCAATTGAACTCTTGCCCTTGGTCAAAGATTTGTTGCGCAACGCTGTTAATCCTCCCGTTGGTAAGAAGAGATCAAAGGCCAAACGACACTGAATATCGGTTCTTTTTACTTTTGTATACCCGATTACCACCAAGGGGATGCATCCCCCATTCAGGAAACATCGACAGCAGGCTCTCCACTCCTTCCTCAACCCTTCTACTTCTTTGGACAAGCCCTGGCATGAGCTATTCAATAAATACCCACACTCTTTGTACATTTGCCCAAGTGTTAATAACCCATTTCAATTGTAATGCCATACGAAATAGATTATACAAAGCTGAAGCAAGAAAAGAAGAAAATGAAGAAGGACAAGAAGGAGCGCAAGAAGCAGGAAAAAAGACTCAAGATGAAGTCTCTGAGCTTGACCGACAAGAAGGACAAAAAAGACAATAAGGAAAAGGAAAAGAAGGATAAGAAAGGACAGAAAGACAAGGACGTCAAGGCGGGTGGTGAAGAGTCAAAGGAAGGCTTGGACAAGGAAACCATACCTGAAAGTGAAGACGCCCTTTCCGCCAAGCCATCAGACGCCAAGGCAGGAGAAGATGGGTTAGTTACAATCCACAGGAAGGAAGAGAAGGGGAAGAAGCTGAATGATGACGACGAAGAAGCCTCTTCCTCTTCTTCCTCTTCATCCTCCTCGTCCTCCTCGTCCTCCTCCTCCTCTTCGTCAGATTCCGACCCAGAAATGGAGGCCAAGACACCCACAATGACCGCAAATCAACTCCCCTTCGTCAAGACTCCTGGCAACAACGCCCTTCTTCCCGGTCCTGGCCGAATCCAACCCATGGGCAACCGCATCCGTGTCACAGCCGGCAACGGCACCACTTACGAGGTTGACCGCTTCTGTCCTCACAAGCACGTCGATCTTGCCACCAAGGTATTACTTTTTGCGTTTCCTTCTCTCACTGGCCTTTTTATTTTTTATTTTTTTAAAGGCTAACTATGAAACTCTTCGTATTCGCGTAACTGCAGGGTGTTGTTGTTGGAAACACACTGTTTTGCAACAAGCACAACTGGGCCTTTGCTTTGGACAACAAAGGGTATTGCAGCAAGCACCGTGCCACCGTCAATGCCTGCAAAGTCGACTGGTAAATTGGATAATTGCCTCGGCAGAAAATAGTCAATACAAATAAAATGCTTTTAATAATACATGGTTCATGGATCAAGGCAGTTTCGCGCCCATGGTATCTGATGACAGGGACGTATTCTCCTGCACATGGTCAATGTCTAGTTGGCTCTTCTCGTCAGTTGCACTTGGCCGCAATAACGTCATAAGGTCACCTTGGAAAGGAAACTTCTTGGTGTCAAAGATTCTTGTGTAGCCAAAGGCCCGCAGCTCCTTCTCAGTAAAGAGGCGCTCGCTGGCATACAACTTTTTTAGCAGAATGGTCTTGAGTCCGTCAGCCTTGGAAATGGGCTTGTCCATCTTCTTGAAGAAGGTATCCACTGCTTTCTGGTTGATCGACAGTCCGTCCAATGCTCTCTCCAGCTGCTCCTCGGTTGGGTCCATAGCGACAAACTCATCTAGAGATCGGAATGGCTTGGCGTCCGCTTGGCCAGTCATCACTCTGTGAAGATGGCCGTAAAAGTAATCGACCGCCAACTGGCAGCGGAAGACAGGGGACTGATCAAACACACGCTGACATAACTCAGTATCGGCTAGTCCTGACACGTTCGGCAAATGCATTTCTCTCGCCATGCGCTCTAATCGGCCACGGGACATTTTAGCATACACGGAGCGTTGAGGAGGGGTCATCCATATTTTCCACTGAATCTCGTCGAAGGGCTTCATGGCGGACATCAGCTCGCCGTGATAGACTTTGAGATTATTCAGATCCTGAATCTCGGCAGGATCAGTCAGTCCAGAAGTGACCGATTTGCGGATCAAATCAAAATCTACGAGCGGAATCAGCCTTGTCTTCTTGTCGGACGGCCGTACGTATACAACGTTGTCTCTGGATGAAATATTTTGGTTCGCGTCGGTGGTCGTTGTAGACTTGATGTCGTCCTTAGTAGTGACATGTCCCTTTGATTGGGTCTCTCTCAATCTCTGCACCATCTTTTCAGAAATAGATTCGCCAGACACCTCTGCGGTCAGATTTAGGCTCGTAGTCCGATTGATAGAAGCAGCAGTTTCGGTGAGTATGGCGCTCGGTGTAGCGGCTATTGGTGATGTCGGTGATGCTAGTGATCCTGAGAATAATGTTGATGCCGGGGCGCTGGATATCTTGACGTAGCCTTTGGGTTCCCAAATCACAAAGTTGCTGTCTCCTTGGCGTCGCTCCTGATCTTCCTCGTGCATCCGCCCTCGCTCACTAATGCGCCTCAAGTTGCTCCTCATGGTATCCCGTCTTGAGGCTGCTTTGGCTGCCTGGATCTCCTTTCGCAACCTGGCTGCAGCTTCCTCGGAGTTCTCTTCGAAGTCCGCCACTTCTGCAGCCGCAGTAGCAGTAGCAGCCTCTACAGCATTCCTTTCCTCGTCATTCGAAAGGATTTCGGCCTGGATAGCCTTCATTCGCCGGTACTCGTTCATCATATGAGGCTTTTTCAGCTCTCCAATCTTGTACCGCAAGTCCCAGTTGTCTGTGCCACGGTCGTTCAGTTCGAAAGGTCCGACAATTGTTGAATTGTTGATCCTTGAATAACAGACGATCTGCCACAGTGAAAGCTCAGCCCCTTGTTGCATCTCGGGAGCACCATTCTCGTCAAAGGTTAGGTCGACGTCCTTGCCTCTCTCGGAAGCTGCCGCACCCAGAGGCATGGTTTCAACCCAAACGTTCATGCTCTGCACAGACTCGTCCGTGTCCACGGTGATCTTTAGATCTTGCTCGGGATACTTGGTCGTGATCTCGTCCAAGGTACGGTTCAACAGCCGCAGCTGGTTCTTGAAGCACTCGTCTCCCATCACTGCTGAGCCAAACAGGCGCGAATCCATCTCGTCCAAGGAAATATACTGGAATCCAAATATTCTGGCCGTGTTGTGGAAGGCGACAAAGATTCCGTCCATTTGGCCGATCCTGACCTGAAGACTGTACTTGAGGAAAGCGGAGCGCATCATGTCGTAGTATTCGCGTTCGAAACTCTCCAGGATACCGTGGGTCTTTCGGAGCTGGTAGCCCTGATTCAGCTCATAGTTGTGGACATCCAGTCGGATGGCAACTGCAGCACGGGTTTTCAGATCAAAAGTTTTTCCTGGCAAGCGGGGATCCTCGCAATCGAGCTGAGAACGAAGCATGAAGTTGCTGTCGGCGGTGATATAGTTGAAAGCCTCAGGTGCATCCCGCTCAGACTGGCTAACCTGCCAAGAGTTTTTTTTGGTGAAGCGTGAAAACTCTTGGGGTGTACTTGTAAGCATTTTTTCCATCGATTTGCCCTGATGCAGGTGTCGCCAGCCAGAAGTAAGAAGTTAGTGTTGAAAAAAGATGCAAGATTTAACTGAAATCATAAGACGGAACATATTCTTACCAGCTGTAAGAGAACGGTTGAAGAATCAAATGACTTATCTGCGTCGATAGCATATATTCCATTGCCCTTGTATACCAACTGGATCGTCGATGGTGCCCTGCTCAAACGAGTGAAACCTTTTGGCTGGTATATGGGAGAAGCCTTTTGTTAGTATGTATCTTTCAGGAATTATATATCCCTTGCTACAGTTAAATGACACTCTGGCCCACCTGAGCAGCAAATGCGCCTGACAAATGGTTGGTTTTCAAAGGCTTCCAAGCAGAGATCAAGAAGTAAAACTGGGACAGAAGCGACGTCATGGATGAGGTGGAGCCCATGTACTTCGCGTTGTGTCGATGGGTGATTTTGAACAGAGATTGGTCTTTGGAAGATGTTTTGTACGCCTGTAGAGCATTGTAATCAAAGTCCTTAGGCTGACAGATTCTTCGAAGATAAGGGTCGAAATTAAATACTGCTGATCGAGGGTCCTGAAGCCAATGCACTCCTGGACTATATTGTTTGTGGAATAGGGTTAATATGGGTGAGTGTATCTCCTTGGCACTGCAACATAATCTTTCTTCCGTACTTGAAAAGAACTCGATCTAATCCATGCTCTAATATGGCAACTTTGGGCATATTCCTTGGAGTCACATCTACACATTCCAAAGTAGCACCGAGGGTCAGACGACATAGTCTTGAATCCAAATATAATAATACGTTGATACATACTCTTGATGGGAACATCCTTAGCATTGACGCTCTCCCACTTGGCTGGCCCAACTAGGTACTCTGCCTGTAGATCGGGTATTTTAGTTTCCGTCGCGAGTGCGCCAGCTCGATCATGCCTCGAGTCTTTGTGTCCGGCACGGTTCCGAGATGATGTGTTGCGTAAGCTTGCTTCGATGGCTGCCTCCAGCTGGTTTGCAAATGGATCGGCGCCCTTGCTAAAAGGGTCATTCCCTGATTCCAGACTTCCTTCTGACGACTTTCTGCTGGACTCGATTGCTTTGACCATATCTTCGCCCGATACTGATGGCGCAGAAACGTAGGTAGGCCGAGCATCCGCTAACGCTTGGTCTTTCATTATCTTTCCTTGTGCCTTTTTGGATGTCGCCACCGGTATTCTTTTCCGAGGTCCAGTGGGTGGGAGATGTCGTTTAGGAAGTGTGGGCGAGCTCGAAATCAGTCGTGAGCTGGTGGGATACGTGTGCCTTGATGAAAAGCCCACGGGAGCGGAAAGAAAAGATGGGGAGCTGCGGGTCTGGCACGTGCATAGAAGTTGACGTTTGGTAGGTCTTGCAACAGCCACACTTGCGATTGCAGAGGTCGCAAAGGATCGTGCCATGGAAGGCTGAGAGATCCGCAATGCCCTTGACATGGCAGAATGTAGGAATGTTCTTGTTGAGCTCGGTGACTATGAGGGAAGGTGTTGACTTAGCGGATCGAGTGACTGCCGTTTTTGGGATGTTTAGAACAAGCCACTTGCCCAATATATGTTCAAGTGCTGCCTTTCTTGGATGGGTCCGGTGGTAACTGGCGCTCAGTACGAACTCTATCGGAGGTCCCTTTCGTTGTTGAATACGACCTTGTTGACGTTGGGGGTGATTCAACGATTTATTATTCTCTAGATCTTGATTTCAAACGAGGTATCACATCCGCACGAGTGGGCTGCGTGAGGGTTGGCAAGGACCTTAAACGCTGAGCCGATCAACTCTTCAATGAAATCGATCCTTGACCCACTGACCATGGGCAATGTTATCGTATCAATGATGATGCGGGCACCGCCCTTTTCAAAGACACTGTTGCATTCGCACAAAAATAGCAGACTTCTGTTAGATATGTCTGCCATCTGCAGTCTTTGGCAAGCGCAACCTTGATCATCGAAACACTTACACGTCGTCCTCGTTTACTTTGTCAGTTAGGTCCATCAGGTACTGGTATCCGTGGCATCCGCCAGAGTCGACTGTAATCCTCAATGCCTGAAGCGGGTTCTTGTCTCGTGCAGCAATGTGATTGAGTTGCTATCATTCAAAGACAGAAGAAAAAACTGAAACATCAGGTGCTGAGCTCAGTCGCAACAGGCATAAAGGAATGCGAAGTTAGTCATGCACCATACCTTGACAGCATTGTCGGTGATTTCGACCGTCAGTTCCTTTCCCGCCTCATCCAACTGTGGATTGTGAATATTAAGATTGCTGCTATAACGAAGTTGCTGAGATGATCTTGCAGTGTTCATTCTAGAAAAGGAAGTGGAGGTGGGTCGGATAATGCTTGCAGAATGAGGTTGGGAAAAGGGTGAACTACGGAGACCAGCTTTTGCGAAGATAGACATTGGTCGCGAAGCTGTGGAATGCGATAATGCCAAAGAAGCTGCGCTGGCTGGTGAATGCTTTTGGATAGCAAAGAGGGCGTGGCGAGATGCCCTCGCGACACCTTGGATGGAGGAGAATGACATCATTTGGTTTATTCTAAGTGGAGCGAAGTGAGCGAGGTAATGATACGCAGTAATGTTCGGAATACAGGTCCGAGGTTGACGTTGGTATGACCCTTAATCGAGTATTTGGTGGCAAAGAGGTTAAGGAGCGTTGGGGAGTGGGTCAAAGTGATCCAATGTTCAAGAGCCCGACTGATCATGATGGTGCACGCTGCCTTCAGATCAAGACAGCCTAGCCTCAAGAAGCGGCTCTCGATGAGCGGCCAAGGTGGCGGTCCTGCAGTAAACTCCTTGCAAGATCCTTTGAAGTCACGAAGCTCTTATATGACTATGACAGGGGAACAAAAGATGGAAGCAGTCCGCTGGGTCCACGTACAACATTCATCGTCGGTATAGAGCTGATCATCGAGTGTGTGATCTTACAAGTCGTGCGAGTGCAAACATGTATTGACTAGGAAGGAGTACGCTGAAGCATAGCCTGTCAGTAGAGAGTCTCGGCGCGCCAAGGTAAGAAACCTATCGGCTGGTCGACTCGGTGCGACTTAAAGTGTTCAAGGTGGTTTTGGGTGGCGTAAAAAGACCATCACCTAGCGTTGACTACATGTGGCACTTCACGCTTATTCTTAAGTCTCAGGTCGAAGGTCACCGTTTCCTGCCGACTAATTAAAAAGAAACGACTCGCTAAGTGAATTGAGTGGCAGGCCTACTGAGCGATTGAAGTTGGATTAACTCTATCGATATTTTGTTTGCCGCCATCTTTCTTCCATCATATTTCGTTCCTTTCATCCTTTCTCCTTCATCCGCCGCATCACGACTTCCCTCAATCCATTCACTCATCACTGATCTCCCATCACTCACAACCTCGCCACTCTACTCGACTCGTTCCCACCTCGCTCAACCTCAACACAACTAAGTAAGCATCCATTCCCCATCTCTCTTTCGATTTTATCTGGAACTTTTTTGTTCCTGAAAATCATCTCACATTTCATTTTTCGAATTCTTAGCCACGCGAAGGTCATTCCGTTATGAACTTCACTACGAGACCTGTTGACAGGGACAAGGCCGAGGCCGAGCTCATGCTCCACATCAAAAAGGCCACCAGCGCTGAGGAAACCGCCCCCAAGCAAAAGCACGTTCGAGGTACGGAAGTTATTGTGTTGAAATATGCAAACAATCCAACGGCTTTGCTGTTGGACCAGGGAATCCATGCGGCACGGTCCTTTGTCCATTTTATTTCGTACTCATCTCCATTTTTTCCCTTTACGCCAGCTTGCATCGTTTACACTTGGGACTATCGCTCATCCGGGTCAGTCTGGCAAGGATTCCGCACCCAACCCATGCTTGGCGATGAGGTGCAGACCTTCAAGGCATTGATCTCTGTTCACAAGATCATCCGCGATGGCCACTCAACTGTAAGTCGAGGATATACGAACGAGAACGGATGGCAAACCCGAAAAAAATATGACATGTCAATTTGTATTCGTGTTTGTATCTTTGTACATCGTTCGCTTGACCAGTCTTTTTCTGTTGTGCTCACAATCCAATCGAACTTCCCACTGTGAACTCATTCGTTTGCGTTCCGCCTATTTCTTCATGGTGTTTATAATTATCTTGAAGCTTTATTTTGTGCTCACAAAAAGGAACAACGCGTTTTCTCTTCCTGCACTCCCATGCTGCATCGACTGACCTGTTAATAGGCTTTGAAGGAAGCACTCAAGGAAGGAGACTGGTTGGATCAGTGTGCTCGCTCAACCTCGCAGTACGATGGAAGAGGCTACAGTACCCTGATCCGTAACTACGTTGACTTTTTGCACTCCAAGCTCAGATATCACAGCAATCACCCTGAGTTCAATGGAAACTTTGACTACAAGGAATACATTTCTCTCAAGGGCATCGACGATCCCAACGAAGGGTAACAATAATTGCTGGCATAGAGTGATGATACCTTAATTCAGGAACCATATGCAAGCTCTGACTCGGCCTTTCATTCTTCTTCTTCAGGTACGAGACCATTACCGACCTCATGAACTTGCAGGATCAGATTGACCAGTTCCAAAAGTTGGTGTTTGCCAACTTTCGCCCAGCTTCGAACAACGAGTGCCGCATCGCAGCTCTTGTCCCACTTGTGGAGGAGTCTTATGCCATCTACAAATTCGCAACCAGCATGTTGCGCGCGATGTACAAGCGTAAGGAGACACAGGGTGTTGCATCGAAACCAGTGTTTGTTCACGTTCTAAACTATTCTGTAAATCTGCACATTAGGCACCAACGATCCCGATGGATTGGTTCTCTTGAAGCAGCGTTACAACAGCCAGCACTATGCACTGATCAAGTTTTATTACGAGTGCTCCAACCTGAAGTACTTGACCAGCTTGATCAGTGTTCCCAAGTTGCCACAGGACCCACCAAACCTCATGGGATCAGACTCGCCACCAATGACTCCTAACCGCCAGTTGGTCAAAAACACCCCCCCAGCAACCCCAGAACCCGACTGGGCAGCACAGCAGCGTGAGATCGCCAAGAAACAGCGCGAGTATGAACTTGAGCAGACCCGACTCCAACAGCAGCGCGAAATGGAGCAGCAGCAGCAGCAAGTGGAAGCCCTTCGGATCCAGCAAAACTACGAGGAACAGCAGCGACAGCAAATGGAGCGCGAGCGTCTTCAGCGAGAACAGCTAGGCCGCGAGCAGATGCAGCGTCAGGCTGAAGGTCGACTAGCTGAGCTTGAAAGAGACGTGCTCGCTCTCCGAGGACAGTATGAGCGCGATCAGATGCTGATCGATCAGTACGACAGAGTACGTCCATGTGTTCTGTTCAGGAATCTAGATTCAGTACTCAATCGTGTGAACTAATACCATGGATTCATTCCCAACCTATGGATATAGCGCGTCAAGGGCCTCGAGCAGGAGAACAACTTGATCAACTTGAACGCTCAGCAACAGCTCGCTACCAAGGACGAGATGATCAGAAGCATCCAAGGTAACTTGACATTTCGCAGAAGGAGTGCATAGAAAGTGTATAAAAGCACTGGGCGAAAAAAAAAAAAAAAAAAAAAAAAAAAAAAAGGCGACTGACAATATGTCTATAATGCCATCGCCATCCTCTAGAACAAATCAACATCTGGAAATCGAAGTATGAGGCTCTTGCCAAGTTGTATTCCCAGTTGCGACAGGAACATTTGGACCTCTTGGGCAAGTTCAAGTCAATTCAACTTAAGGCCAACTCTGCCCAGGAGGCCATTGACAAAATGGAAAAGATGCAGAAGGAGATCAAAGATAAGAACTTACAGATGGCCGACATGGTCCGTGAGCGTGATCGTGCCAAGAACGAGCTCTTGCGCTGGCAAAACACCCAGAATGACGAGATTGCTCGTCTTAAGCGTGATCTAGAAATGGCCAACGGTCGTGTCGAGGATCTTGGTCGATCCAAGAGCAGCGAAGTTGGAGCCATGGTTGCCAAGTTTAACCGTGAGAAGCAGGATCTGGAGGACTTGGCCAATGTAAGTAGTACGAGACTCAACATGACTCAACTTGACAGAGAGAACAAACATGCTAACCTTCGATCTTGAACTACAAATAGCGTCGCCAACGTGAGATTGACTCGCTTGTCCGCCAGATTGAAGATCAGCGTGCTGAGATTGAGCGTATGCAGATTGAGAACGAGGAAGAGAAGGCTGTCCTCGAGAGTGGTCTTGATGAGACCCTCTTGGAGCTTGCTACCTTGAGAGAAGGCCAGAACGAGCAGTCGTCTGTTCTCCAAGGACGCATTGATGCCATGAGCACTGCCCATAAGCGCAAGCTGCAACAAATTCTTGGTACGACGCCTTAACTACAACCCATATTGTTCACAACCACGTGATTTCATCGTGGCACTCATCACCTTTCTTTTCCTTTACACTTTCTTTCGAACAGACTCCATCTTGGAGACTTGTATCAGCAAGGTGGAGGAGAGCATCTACGATCTCGAGTCCCCCACAATGCTTGGAAACCAGAACGCCACGCCCGAGTTCACTCTGTCTATGATCGAGAAGGCACACACCGCCTCAACCGAGTTTGAATTGGCTTTGATGCAATACCTTAGTTCGAGCGATGTGAATCAAATTGAGGCTATCCGCTCAGCCCTCAATCTGTCCCAGACCCTTGCCGATGTTCTTGGAAATGCCAAGGGCATCACTCGATTGGCCAAGAAGGATGAAGATGCCGAGGAGATCATCCGCCAGGCTAAGGCTTCGGCACTGGCCACCCAAGAGTTCTTTACCAATGTCATGTCGTCTCATCTGGGTGGTCTTTCACCTGAAGGTAGCATCCGCACTATTACCCGCTCAAACGAGAACGTTCAGGCTGTTATGGAACGCTTGGCCAAGGCAGCAGAGAGTCTGATCCCCAAGAACAACCAGCAGGATCCCTCCAAGTTGGATTTGGGAGACATGGTGGAGATGGAGATGGGTAATGCTGCCAGGACGATCGAGGAGGCCACCGCCCGCCTCCAGGCTCTGATGGCCAAGCCCAAGAACGACGGCCTCTCTGCCATCGAACTGCAGGTCAACGCCTCGATCCTGGAAAGTGCCATGGCGATGATGCAGGCTATCGGACACTTGATCAAGTGTGCCACCATTTCTCAGCAGGAAATTGTCGCCCAGGGTAGAGGAACTTCGACCAACGCAGCTTTCTACAAGAAGAACAACCGTTGGACTGAGGGTCTGATCTCGGCAGCCAAGGCTGTGGCTGTGGCCACCACTTTGTTGGTTGAAACGGCTGACGGTGTTATTTCAAAGACACATTCCATGGAGCAGTTGTTGGTGGCCTCGAACGAAGTTGCTGCAGCAACCGCTCAGCTGGTGGCCGCCTCCCGTGTCAAAGCCAACTTCATGTCGAAGGCACAGGATAACTTGGAGCGGGCCTCCAAGGCTGTGACTGAGGCCAGTCGGGCTCTTGTCCGCGCAGTGAAGGCAATCATGGAGCGCGAGATGAAGGCACGCGAATCTCAGGAGGACTACCAGAACATGAACGCGCACGAGTTCAAGATCAAGGAAATGGGCCAGCAGGTCGAGATTCTGAAGCTAGAGAAGGAGTTGACTTTAGCTCGTAGAGTCCTCGGCGAGATGCGCAAGGTTTCCTACCACCAGGGAGACGACTAAAAGAAGCGACTCAATGGATACGACCAACGACAAAGGAAACCCCTCTAGAAATGACCTAAATACATGATTTTATGCCCGTAAAAAAAATATTTTTGTGATTTTTTTATTTGCAAGAAACGACAATGGGATCGAAGAAAAGAGAAAAGGTAGAAACAAAAAGAAAAGACAGGAAAAAAAACGAAGGAAAGCCCTCCTATGATTTTCCGCAGATAAGAAATAAGAAAAGAACCTTCCTTTGGCTCGTTTCTCTTCTCCTCCTCCTCCTCCAGAACTTCCTCCTCTCCCCTTCCACTCTTTCTCAATGACCAGAAAGGGCGTGTCATTTACTTCAGCTTCTTCTTGATGCGGAGCTGGTTGGAGTGACCGCACTTCTTCTTGCGGCAGTTGGTGGCGCGAGGAGGGAGGCGGGCGTAGCACTTGCGGCAGATCATCTTGTCGCAGTTGAACTTGGAAGCCAAGGCCTTGAGGGAAGGCTCAATGATACCACCACGGAGACGGAGGACCAAGTGGAGGGTGGACTCCTTCTGGATGTTGTAGTCGGAGAGAGTGCGGCCATCCTCGAGCTGCTTGCCGGCGAAGATCAGGCGCTGCTGGTCTGGGGGAATACCTGTTTACACGAAGGAGTGAGAGTTGGTGATAAATGGTGAGTTTGGGGGTCGCTGGTGTTTGTTCTGGGTGCGTGCTATATCCTGCTCATGATGAATAGCTGTCTCTCCTTGACTTGATGTTTTTGAAGATGAAAGAACTATAGTGGCCTGATGATAGTAAGGGATTCCTGATGTTGAAAATCGTGGCCTCTGGTATATCCGTGTGCTCGTTGTACCAAGTATTCGTGAAGTTGAGAGTCCAGAGGTATGTTGTTCATGCCGGCAATAACTCTTGCGAACAGATATATTCCCGGAAATGTTGAAACAGCTGATTCTGGTATGCCCACCGGAGCACAGAAAGCGAAGTGAAAAACGCACCTTCCTTGTCCTGGATCTTCTGCTTGACATTGTCAATGGTGTCGGAAGACTCAACCTCGAGGGTGATGGTCTTTCCGGTAAGAGTCTTAACGAAAATCTGCATTTTCCTATTGCGTTGCAAACCGAGAGTCACAAGAAGTTGAAAGAATGGATGAGTGACTAATGCTCGATGTTTTCTGATGGAGGTTGAGCCGATCCTGATGAAATAGTAATGCCAAGGGGTTGATGTGCGTTGCATCCTGTTTGCTGATGATAATAGTTTGCGCCTTTCCTGTATTCCGCCAATAAACATCGGTGGGACTTGGTGCTGTTCCGATTGAGCTTTTTGTTTCCATTACGAGACTAAGACGCAGATGTCAGGCCCGTTTGATGACGATTCATCTATTTCAGGTCATCAGATCTCTCCATCGATTCGTGCCCAATGAAAATGCAGTTGCTCCATCGAACGATAGCCTCCGCATTCACGCCGTAAGAGATGATAGCCATGATTTCTCCCGGCAAACCTCCTCCTCTGGACATCAAGATGCTGGGTCAAAGCCTATGATAGTGCTTTTTTTGCTGGATACTGATGATGTTGGGTCTGCAAATATGTTGAAACGGTTGTAATTGACGGATTGATGGCGATTGTCGATGGATGGTTGTCGTCCTTGTCTCTCCACGATCGATGCAAATTCGTCGAGGTTCACACCTTGAATCGGTTAGTGAAAAGAGGCCGTTTAATTACCGAAATGTAGGAGGCATTTATTCCGTCCTCACTCAATTAAGGGGTTGGCACTTGGATTAACTACTTTTGCTTGCTTCTGTCTTTGAGCTTGAACCCCATAAACGCAAGAACGTGCCATCCGAGGAGAATCAGGCCCATGGCACCAAAGCACCACCAAAACTCGTCCAGCTTGTACGTGTGGGCCAATTCTCCAGTCCGGATCTCCTCCCAAGGACGCGCCTGGACTTCTCGTAGGTAGATCGCTTCAATCGCGTATCTTGGCGCAGAGATCACCCAGATCCAGCTCGTAGCTTTGTACCCGCTGGCGGCATCGTTGGACATCACGTCGGCAAGGTCTGGCGCGTCGCCTGAGAATACAATCGCCCAAGCCAAAGTGAATCCTGTGCCAACAAGAGCCACACGACTCTGAGGGATGAGTGCCGAAAGCAGATAGCCCATAGCAAACGCGACGGCGTAGAGTACAATGATAACAAACAGCAGATAAAAGTAGTTGGACCGCTCATTGAAGAAAATAATCAACGAGATCGAGAACATTATGCCTGCGAGAATAATCCTGGGAATGTCGGCAATAACCTTGGCTAAATAATACGGAAGCGTCAAGAGGCCCGACGACTTTTCGCGCCAATAGACAATCTTTTCGTTGCCGAAAGTCATGCTGCCCACAGAGATACCAGCGAAGCAAACGCCCAGAGCGATAAACACGCCAACCTCGGTCAAATGGTCGGTCGGACTGGAGCAAGTGTACTTGAGCTGATAAGGTGTCATCGCACAGACCAAGTCTGGCTGCTTTCCAAGATAATCGAACTTGGAAGCCGCGATTGAGATAAACATACCGCAGCCCAGGTGGAGCAGTTGGTCGTAGAGAAACTGACGTTGGTTCCTGTAGATCTGCAACCGCGCGCGGGAAAGACATAACCAGAACATCATGAATGGGTTGGCCGTATTGCGGATTGGATCCTTACGCTTGAGAAAAAGTCCTTGGATCGTCTCGCTGGTCTCTGCGAAGACACCCCTCCAGTACATCCGGCTGTCAATATAAAATATGCGGATCGAGCGCTGAAGCGTCTCAAAGAATGACAGATGTTCGGGCAGTGGCGGCGAATCGTAGATCGACTGGAATTCACTCTGCGACATAGATGCTCGAGGCGTTGAAGAAGGGGTGGTCGACAGAGCTTGGTGTGAAAATGGAGTGTCCCTGGACATGCTGACGCTTTTCTGGTGGCCGTGTCCTTTATGTCCAGAAGATGGATGTAAGGTTAATGGCGATCCGGTGGAGTCGGCGGAAGTTAGCTCATTGTCGCGATTCAAAGCCAGTGTGCCGGACTGACTCGAAGCGGTGTAGGTTGAGGCTCGTAGGTTAAAATGTGGCGACGAAGCAATGGTGCTGCTGTTAGACGACGGGTGCTTGTACTCGCTTGAGTTTGATCCATCGGCATAGAAGGTCTGAGCTCGTTTGCAGTACGAGTCCCAGTATCGTGACAAGTAGAATGGCTTAAACTTCTTGGTGATCTTGGATTTGACATTGTTCGATATGACGTCCATGTAGAAATCCGAAGGGCTTGAATCCTTGGGGACAGAGAAACCAATGGCGGCAAAATACGAGGGAGCCTCAGTTCGGCGTCCATGGAAGACAACTCGACCTCCATGTCCAAGTAGAAGAAGATCGTCAAATTGGTCAAACGCCACCGGACTTGGGGAGTGAATCACGGCAGCAACCGTGAGGCCCTTGCGACGGGCCACTGACTTTAAAAGTCGGCAGACATCGCCGCTTGTGCTGGAGTCCAAACCAGAAGTCGGTTCATCCAAGAACAGGATACCAGGATCCGTGACCAATTCCATGCCAATGTTAACACGCTTTCGCTGACCGCCCGAGATGCCTCTCCTGACGGCATCTCCAACCACCGAGTCCATGACCGAGTTCAGACCGAGGAAATCGACAATCTCGAGGACTTTTTCCGTCATTTGCGAATGGGTGAGGCGAGAGGGCAATCTCATATAGGCCGAATGGAGCAAAATGTCGTGAACGGTCAGTTCACGCAGCATGATATCCTCCTGAGGGACGTATCCAATGAGTTTCCTATAGTGACTCAAATCCTCCTCTTGGCCATTGATAAGGATTCGACCTTCGTCTTTGGGCACCTTAGATGTCAGCATGGATATGAGTGTCGTTTTGCCTGATCCTGACGGTCCCATAATGGCGCAGGTTCGCCCACTGCGTAGGACGCCCGACACGTTCTACAACAATAAGCCAACTTTAGATTTCATGTGCCCATAGTATCACGTCCAAATCCATCCACCATTTTTACCTGAAGAATACTTGTTCCATTTGACAGTGTCAACCCAAGATGCTCAAACTCAATATCAAAGGTCTGAGAAATTCTGGTCAGCTTTCGTGCAAGGACAGGTCTCCCCGGAGTGGTTGCGTTGGTTGCTGCAGAACCTGGCGAGATACCCGACAAAGGTGAGTCGATTTGAATTATTTGACCTCCGTCGTTTGTCTTTTGAGTCTCTTTGCTACATTCCGTGTCATCGCCATCGTCATCATCTACCAATGGGTTGTCGTGGTTTTCGTTGTGGTTGTGGATCCAGCGAAGTCGTTTTTCCAGATGATGAGTACGCACTCGTTGAAATCGTTTGTGGATCCAGAATACGATGCAAATGCCAACAATGAGGACCAGAACAAATATCACTAGCCCAAACTTGGAAGCCGATTTGCTTCCAGCAGGACATGAGGCCAGCCAAAGACAGGACGTCTGGGTGAAGAATGGTAGTTAGTTAGCGGTTTTGCAGAATACATGGTAAACTATGAAGAAATACTGCCTTGTACATACTCCGCCATCCACTGAGCCGGCAGGGCAATATTGGTTCTGTGGGCAAAGGGTCATAGTTTTGGTATCTTTGGAGCAATAATATCCTGGGCAGCAGTACATTGGCTGGGCTGTATTTGGCGGACAGAAGAAACCCTGGGAAACGGATGAACCGGAGTAAAGGTTAGATGGGATCAAAAGATGTCCAGCAGCTGCTTTGGTATCATATTTGACTTACTGGGGGACAGTCTGCAGTGTGTTTTGGCGATACGCAGTACTTTCTAAAAAAAAGAGAGAGCAAGTGACATTGTTAGTTGCATTGGAAAAGGCAACATTGGCCTCTCAAGCTTACTTACCCCGCAGGGCAGTTCCAGGTCGGGGTGGTGGTGTTCGGTGCACTTGTTAGTGGCGTCTGGACATATTGACAAGGCGGCCCGTTACCTGACTATTCAAGAGGTAGGAGAGTCAATATCCAGCGGTCAACGGATGACGGCCAACGGCCAACGGTTAACGTAACAAGTAACAAATAAAAACATAAGGGCTGGAGAGAATCTCGTACCACAAGTCCGGGCGCATCGACCAGTTTAAGCAGAGCATAGTAATCAAGTGGATCGGTGGCACTTGTTGAAGCCATTTTTTTACTGGTGTAATATTATCCCTCTTGGCTTTAACTGGAGGAGAAGCGACGAAGTGTGATGTCAATAGTTGAAATGAAGAACGAATGGTGAGCTGAATGAGGAATGGAAAGAGAGAAAGAGGAAAGAGGCGAGGAAAAAGTGTTCGAGTCCACTTGACCATTAGTCTACATCAAGGTTTGAGAGCACTTTGGTCTTCGAGTAAGCACATGCCGAGCAGTACCAAACGAAGAGTACAATTATCCTTTCAGCAACGTGTAGAGTGTCATTACTCGCCCTAAACTGTGTCACCCAGGAACCAGGAAGGCACCAGCCACTGGCATAGGCCACCATGAAGTTGCCCCACACAGCAACGGGCAATTGAACGAATGCTCGTAGCATGTGAATGTTGACGAAGTCATGGCTCTATGGCGTGGAGAAAATCTGCATCACTTTGCTTTTTATGCTTTGTCACAGACAATCACGTTGACCGACCCGGACCATGGTCCTGGCGATCAAGTGCAAGTGAGTAGCTAAGACGTAGAAAAAATGAACGCGTAACGCTATCACCCTAGACTTTTGTAAATTTATTGTTCTACCTTTGTTGTGCCACGCTCCTGTTCTCATAAATGGCCCATTGACACAGAGTGCACAATGACGCCAATTGTGTTCGTTGTGACTGCATGATATCTGGATGTCCTTTTTTCCCACAGACAATCTCCTCTTCCTCCTCGTCCTCTTCCTCCTTTCCATCTTCTTCTGTAATCGCTCCACAATCCACAATACCAGATAAACGTTTTCGATACCAAACCAGGAAACATGTCACCCAGTCCTCCCCGCATCCGAATTCCGAAGCAAGGCATCATCGAAGGTGCTCTGGACGAACAAAAAGGTGTGGTCAGATTCTTAAACGTTCCTTACGCCACTGTTCATGAAAGATGGCGGCCAGCTTCCAAGCCAGACCCATGGGAAGGCGTCCGAGATGCGACCAAGCAAGGGTAAGAAAACATCATATATGAGGTTTTTGGTTGTTCGTATTGAGCTGCATCGAATACCCTCCTTATGACTGTTTCATACATGATAGACCTGTGCCGCACCAGCCGACGAGCGAGACTCGATTCTCCAAGGCCATTAACACCTACTCTGAACACGACTTTGATGATGCGACCACACACTTTGACGAGAAACACTGCCTGAACCTGAACATTTATGTTCCCTGGGACAGCCTCCAAAAAGGTCAATGTGCACCACAAAGGGCCGCTGTTATGGTCTACCTTCATGGCGGCGGGTTTCGCGATGGTGCAAACGCCATGGATCTTTATGGTATGATAGCCAGGAAACAGAGATGCCACAACTCAATGCGGCTGGACCTATGAGTCACACCTTTTTTAATATTTTATTTTGGTCGTGGCCCACCCAAACTGAATAGATGGAGTTAACCTGGTAGCCGAGTCTGTCATAATTGGGCGACCAGTCGTTGTTGTTGTTCCCAACTATCGACTCAACTTTTTCGGCTTCTTTTCTTGTCCCGAGCTCGTTGAAGATGTGCGATCGGATCCAAAACTCCAGCCCGGCTATGAGCATTCGACTGGCAATTGGGGTTTGATGGACCAAAAGTTAGCCCTGGAGTGGGTTCGACAGAATATTGGAATGTTTGGAGGTCAGGCTGACAACATCACTGCGTATGGAGAATCTGTCGGCGGAGTGAGTGTCAACTACCACATGCTGATCTCCCAACATCGCGGGTTGTTTGAACGAGGCATCATCCAATCATGTGCGATGGCGTCTGCGCCGGCAATCCGACCTGAGATGGAAGGAAGGCTGTACTTTGACTATTTGACAGATTACTTCAATATCCCGAAGGAGCTCGCAAGAAAGGAGAAATTGGAGATTCTGAAAAATGTTCCTGCCTCGGAGCTTGGCCAAGCTGCAAACAGTCCCAAGCTGCGGATGTTCACTCCTTTCATCGACGGAATTGTTATTCCAGAGGACGTCCGAAAGTGGGTTCACAGAACTGAGCACTACGATCCTGGTGTGAAAGCCGTGATCGTTGGAGACATGAAAGATGACGGCTCGTTGTTTGTTGGATCTCTGGCTTCATTGACACGCGAGGGCTGGGGCCGGGTCTTTGAGAAGTATTGTCCCCCTGATCCCCAGAGCCGGCAGGCATGGGAAGCAGTCTATGGCGCCGTGACGACCGACGAAGATGCGGTTTACGCATCAAGAAAGGTTGTGGACCACTCTATCTTTGTCTATCCTGAGTTTTCGACTCTCAGGGCACTCTCCAAGCGACCCGATCTAGGCCAAGGATTCGATCTGTATCAGTATTACTTTGAGCGGCCATTGCACGCTGTGATCAACAAGGAAGGCGGCGCCAACAAGAACTTGGGCGCACATCATGGAAACGACCTGGTGTTCTTGTTTGCGCCCGATTTTGCGCAGGAGAAGGTTTTTACTAAGGATGAAAAGGCACTCTCGAGACAGATGCAGAGAATGTGGATCGAGTTCGCGCATGGCGAAGGTGCGTCTTGGCCTGCAAGGATCACCCAGCGTGTGGATAATTTTGCGTACCATGGACAGGTCGAAGAGGCCGTTATCTTCCAAGACGACGCGACCGTGACAAAGGGACACGCCTCACGAGCAGGCAAGGCCTTGCTGTCGCTGTGGGAAGCATCCGAGACGTGGGTGAGCGCTGCGCGCGAGCAACAAGGTACAGGTGGGCTCAAGGCAGGGCTGCTCTGCATCGCCATCCCACCAGCGGAGTCATGGTCGTAAGAAATAGTGCAATAGAAAATGACGTCACGTTCTCCCTACATGTCGGCGTTAATGGTGGGCGTGTCGACACCATTAACGCTTTGTTGCCAGGACATATTCCACATCCCATTTTTACTTTTTGAAAAAAGGCAAGAAGGCCGTATTTTCGACTGAAAAGCAATGCATGAATAAAAGTCGAAAATGAGCATCACTTGACCCCTACAAGAATGAGGCGCAATTAAAAGATGAGAAAAATTAATCCTTTTCCTCTCTCTTCTCTCCTTCTACATTCCTCTTACCGTTGAAAGGAACATCACTCTTCAACATTTGACACCCACCCACCTACACACCTCCTCATATTCACACTTTCAGGCACATACCTCACTCCTCGGGATACATTCTCTACATCTATAGCACAACATGGTATTTGACATTATGCATGCACCGGTGACTAAAAGCGGCATATTTATTCGAGAAAATGTGGATGGGACACGTTGGACTAATGCATCCAACACAAACACGGACCTTGTTCTCAATAGGCTGGAGCTTTGCAGAACGCGAAAAAAAACCTGGTCAGAATCTCTGACCACGAGAAGGAGAGCGACTTTGGCTATGTCTATGGTGTTTCTGGTCCAGGTACGCACCTCTGCTTGTCGACTTTTTTGTTTCCCTCTTTCGATTTGGTGTAAAAGGGGGGTGAGTGGACCATCCACTCGTCCTCTGGTCAGTCAACAGGCCAAACACTGAAAGCAAGTGCTGATCACGCTGGCTCTAGCTGGAAGGAGACTATTTCGATTGTGACGCACATATCAGGCGTCATTTGGAAAGATTCACTTCATACTAAGACAGCTGTCTGTACTGCCTTAACTGAACGCTAGTCGTTATCGCTGATAACATGAACGGAGCTGCCATGTACGAGCTGGTATGTATCTTGAAGAGTATTTGTTCATGAGGACGAATACAGCGTCTACAGGTCATGTTGTAATTCATCGTCTATCATGCAACGTGAATATAGGTCCGTGTCGGTCACGACGAGTTGGTCGGAGAGGTCATTCGTATTGATGGACACAAGGCCACCATTCAAGTCTACGAGGAAACCTGTAAGCCGTCTTGTGGATAAGTTATCAAAAGAGCTCATGGCTGCATGTCGAGCGACGTCACTGACTTGTGTTTCCTGAACTTTTGTATAGCCGGATTGACTGTTGGCGATCCTGTCCTTAGAACTGGCAAGCCTCTCTCAGTTGAGTTGGGCCCAGGTCTCATGGGCAACATTTACGACGGTATTCAGCGTCCCTTGAAGGTGCGTCCTTCTCAAGAATTGAAAGCCACAATGTACAAGTTACCTCGTGAAAAACTCAACGCAGAGGCAACATATTTTACAATTCATAGGCCATCAGTGACGCTTCTGAGAGCATCTATATTCCTCGTGGTATCTCCACCGTTGCCTTGGATAAGAAGATTTCCTGGGACTTTGTTCCCCAGAACTTCAAGGTAACTCATTCGCGAACAGTGACCGTCAATAGAACGCGTCAGACAACTCACGATTGAATTTTGGACATCCGTCTACTTAGGTCGGTGACCACATCACCGGTGGTGATGCCTATGGTGCTGTCTACGAGAACAGCTTGGTCACCAACCACTTGATCACTCTCCCTCCCCGCTCGCGCGGCACCATCACCTACCTCGCCCCCAAGGGCAGTTACACTCTTGAGGACAAGGTTCTCGAGATCGAGTTTAACGGCGAAAAGTCCGAGTTCACCATGATGCACATGTGGCCCGTTCGTTCTCCTCGTCCCGTTGCCGAGAAGTTGGTCGGAGACTATCCTCTGTTGACTGGTCAGCGCGTCTTGGACGCTTTGTTCCCGTAAATATCTTTTCTGTCTCTAATTATTTCCTTGAAGCTACTTCCTGGTCACTAACCCCCCCCTCCCCATTTTTTTATTTTGTCGAATCTCCAGCTGTGTTCAGGGAGGTACCACTGCTATTCCTGGCGCTTTCGGATGCGGCAAGACTGTCATCTCCCAGTCCTTGTCCAAGTACTCCAACTCGGACATTATTATCTACGTCGGATGCGGTACGTGATCAGAAAGTCGACGAAAAGTCGCTACCTCGAATATTTCTCAACCCACAGGATTTCTAATGACAACAAGATACAATTTGTAGGTGAGCGTGGTAACGAGATGGCTGAGGTTTTGATGGACTTCCCCCAGCTGTCCATCCAGGTCGGTGATCGCCAAGAGTCGATTATGAAGCGCACCACTTTGGTTGCCAACACCTCTAACATGCCTGTCGCTGCTCGTGAGGCCTCCATCTACACTGGTATTACCTTGTCCGAGTACTTCCGTGATCAGGGCAAGAATGTTGCCATGATGGCTGATTCCACCTCTCGTTGGGCTGAGGCTCTTCGTGAGATTTCAGGTCGTCTGGCTGAGATGCCTGCCGATAGTGGTTACCCCGCCTACCTGGGTGCCCGTCTGGCCTCCTTCTACGAGCGTGCCGGAAAGGTCGTTTGCTTGGGCAACCCCAGGCGCGAGGGATCCGTCAGTGTCGTCGGAGCTGTTTCGCCCCCAGGAGGAGATTTCGCCGATCCTGTCACTCAGTCCACCCTTGGTATCGTTCAAGTTTTCTGGGGTCTCGACAAGAAGCTGGCCCAGCGTAAGCATTTCCCCTCGATCAACTGGTCCCAGAGTTACTCCAAGTACACCAACGTCTTGGCTCCCTTCTACGAGAAGGAGGACCCAGAATTCATCAACTTGCGTAACAAGACTCGCGAGATCTTGCAGGAGGAGCAGGATTTGTCCGAGATTGTCCAGTTGGTCGGTAAATCGGCACTGGCCGAGAAGGACAAGATTGTTTTGGAAGTGGCCAAGCTGATCAACGACGACTTTTTGCAGCAGAACGGATATTCGAACTACGACCGTTACTGTCCCTTCTACAAGACCGTCTGGATGTTGCGCAACATGCTGTTCTTCTATGATCAGGCTGTCCACACTGTCGAGTCCTCCCAGGGTGTAACCTGGGCCCGCATTCGCGACTCTTTGGGCGATCTTGTGTACAAGCTGAGCTCTATGAAGTTTGAGGATCCCGATGACGGCGAGCAGGTCCTGCGCGAGAAGTACTCCAACCTCTACAAGGAGATTGAGGACAAGTTCAGGTACGTGTCTTGACATGTTTCTATTAATTTGTGATACCATTTACGATATTTTTTTCTAACACATTCGTCGTCTCAAATACACGCAATAGAACATTCATGGACTCCAACTAAGCAATGGTGTAGAGCAATATGAAGAACGATCAAAGAAATTTATTAAACACGAGCTTTGTTCTTGGACGCGAAAGATGCTGTGTTTGAAACAAAGAACTCTTGCGGAATGGGAACTGGGTAGGCAACAAATTGTGCAATGAGTTGGCGAACGATCGAAATGCCACGCTATCGAAGATATAAAATAGTTTTGTGAATATTTCTTTGCGCCCGTGTACCGTCGTGGTTCCTTTCGCGAGTTACTAACCTCAAGCGATTGCAAGTCCCGTCCTCGGAGGTTGTCAGTCAGGTGCTCAAGAATCATTCGAGTCGACTTTCGGAAGACGTTGATGAACGTGTTCCGCCTGGTAATTGTCCGGTCATGGTCCATGTCGTCTTGCTGTTGGTCAAACAAAAGTGGGATCAACAGAGGATCGATATCGAACGTTTCGATTTGTTTGACATTGTCTGAGGATCTGATTTCTGATAGGATGTTTGCCAGTTTTTGAAGAGAGTATGCGAGCACAAGGCACAAAGTGTAGAGAACCTCCATCGCCCTATCGGATGACAGGTCTCGAGAGGGAGAAGTGAGGGAGGATGTCGATGATGAAGCGGGGGCTGAGAGGAGAGTGTACTGGTGGGCCAGCTCGTTAAATTGGTCCGCACACTCCAGAAGACAGGACTCGTCTCCTGGCAGATCGAATATGCTGGAGTGATGGTAACGCGAGAGACTCATTGAGAGTTGATGGAGCGTTGTAACAGCAAGCTGGCAAGTCCGCAGATAGTTTCGTCGTAGAGTACAGAGCCGCAGCTGAAAATCACGGTCTATTTTATACGCACACATTTCCTGGTGGTACAGTATACAATAAAAAAGAGATTAGTCAAAGGTCTGAGTATAGTCATAGGTCAGAAATGACAAGGCTTCTCCTCTTTCTTACTTCAAGATACCCGATCACTTTGGCATAGCCTTGCTGTTGTTCATACAGATCCAGCGACTGCTTTTCTGATGGATTATGCTGCAAAGCGGTGACAAGCATTCTTCCTGCATGTTGCACGGAGCCTTCGATCGAGGCGACCATCTGAACCGAAGACAGCCAGAGTCCGTTAGGAACGCTCTGGACAGTATCCTGAATGTTATCGCCACTGACAGATGAACACTTGAGCGTCAATAAAGCCAACGCAGGCCAACCCGACTGTAAAGAGAATCGCGCCAGTTGGTAGAGTTCCCATCGGTCCCTGGTCTGAATGCTCCCGGAGGGCTCTGCGAGTCGAGAAAATCGTTCAAAGAGTGGAGACAGCTTTGATTCCAGACCAATATCATCCGAGACAAGTAACGTTCTCGTCATGGCTGCGGATTCAAGTAGAGCTCTGAACAAAAGGGTCTAAACGGATAAAACGGGTTAGCATTGCTCAGCGTCATAGTTACAATAACAATACAACAAGAAAATAACGCAGAGACTTACGAATGACTCTGATTCTTGAATATCCACTTTTCTCTCGAGGATAGAAATTACCCGGTCATACAATGCGTGCATCCTTTGTGGAGCTTGTCTTGCCAGATGCAAAAGCGCTTTCGAAAGCAGAACCGACCAATCTATATGTCACACAAAACAGTGAGCATGCAAACGAATGGCAAAGCCAGGTATATCCACCAAGGGTTGCCTCCGAATTCGTTTACCTTGATATGTTTCAATCCAATCCAGCAAGGTCTTGAACAATGAATCGATGGCCTCTTGAGCCTCCAAAGGCGAGGCCTGCTGGAGTGTGATTGTCAGCAACATTTCAAGCACAATCCTTCCTTGGGCAGCTTCTTCGTCTCGAAATTTTCCCAATGATTGTGTAGAGAACGACAGTGAGGCCGTCATCGATGACCAGATCCAGACGAGGAACAGCTCCATGGATTTAGTTACAGTCTTGACTGTTTCAAGATATGTCGCATCTAGATGGATGTTCAAAGGTTAATCAATTGTCCAGTTATCGATGGATGTCTGTACAAAAAACAAAGACATACCTTCGCTCGCACTCATGAATTCTCTGTATCCTGGGATGATCACGGAGAGCAAAGAATAGCACTCCAAGTGTACCAACCGCGACCTGGAATCTTCCAAGATTTGGATGGCCATCTGGATAAACTCCGTAACTGTGTCCTTGCCAGAGTCCAAGAGCAAGAGGGACGATAAAACGCCACTCGTTAATCGGAATATCCTGCCCAGAGTTACCATGCATCTGAGCACAGTCTTTTCGTTTTTAGATTCGACTCCCAGTTTGAATATAGCCTAAAATCAAGGGAGAAATCCGTCGTTGGCATACAGTCGATAGTGAAAGAGACATTGCCTGTTTATGCTGTCCACCGTTACCTTGATCTGATGCGGATGAAATTCTATACCCTTTTGGGCAAGAGAGCCAAGACAGGTCAAAGAAACTCGTTGATTATCGCTTAAAGGATGAGACCGCGCGTTTTGAAGCAACAATTCGATTTGCTGCTGGACGTCCACCAATGAATGCGATGCCAGTCGGGTTAACGTCCTGAGAATCGCCACTGTGTACTCTCCATCCTGGTTCAGGTTCAAGATGTCCAAACATGTTTTCCTTGCCTATCATATCAGAAGATTGAAAGAAAGTAAAAATAGGCCTTATATCAGTCGAAGGAAAGTATCTTGTTATCGTTTCTCATCAACTTGCTTACCAGACGCGCCAGTGTAATATCCTCGAACATGTGTCCAAAAATCCGGATCAGGCGCCTTCGGAGCGGCAGTGGTGTTTTAGAGTCGCGAACCATGAACGCCAACTTTCCGCTGATGATGGCGCAAAATTTTTGCGATTGAGCACAAATTTTGTCGGCTGCATAAACAGCCGCACTAACTTCCATTGCTTCCGACGAATCCAGCGAGTGAATGACACTAAATGATATTGGTGATGGTATGACGAGGGGAAGAAGATATGTTATGAATGTGGACACTGTGACATCGATGTGCGAGGAACGTTGAGCTATCTTTGCGCCTTACATATGGTATACGTCGGTGCGGTCGTACACAATCGTCGCCATGCAACCAAATACTCTGGAAGTTTAGTAAAAGGCAGGAAAGATGAGTGTTAGTTTTATCGGCTTTCATTCGCGTCAGTCTCTCCGAGTCAAGTCGGGACTTACCTGAGTGTCAGGGCGCGAGCTAACGGATCGTTCGAGTGCAATGTCGGCGAAATACGCTTGATAGTCTCTTCTACGTTCAGGAGTTTTTTTAAATGCGGTTCGCTCTTTTTGACCACTTGAAGGATGGCATGCCTCTGAATGTTGTTGCTAAATTACCAAAGTAAACCGAATGGAAGAACATTAGCACCATCCTTCTTTTTCAAAGAAACTGCCTTGTGTGTCTTTTTACTTGCCTGTTGCGATAGTAATCGGCCAATTTCAGGATAGCCGCGTTGATGATCACAGGCACCGGAAAGTCGTCAAACAGCTTTGGGAACAAGGCGATAGCGTGCAACTGGTCTGCAGAGCGGTGGGTTCGGTATTTTGTCTCTATCTCCATCAGACGCTTGAACCCTTTATCGGACATTGCGCCTTGATTGGCCATGAGTGCCACCATAATTACGGTGTCTTGAATGGCGTGTCGAGAAGAATGTCAAGAGAGAGCGACATGTCAAGTCTTGAATTTGGTGGCAGAAGAACAGTCCGGCGACCCTTAAGCAATCAGTATCTGGACCCTCCACGACATTTGCTAGGGTTGGACAGCAATGCACTGAATCTACTTGTCGACTTCACTGGCGACGGACTGCGTGGCTGCCCTTCCTTTACTTTGGGACAGTGTGCCTTCAAGTCCATGACCAAATAAGGGGTAAGTGCGTCCATCGTCTGTCTATCGAAAAAGGGGTACCCTTGCCTATATCGTGCACCGATGACTTCCATCTTGAACATATGTCACAGAAGACCGAAAGGCTACATGTAATAAAACACCACACTTATTTGAACATCTGAGCTACGTCGAGAAGATGGGGGAGAAGTCAGTCTTCAGCTAACGCCATGGACATTTTGAGAGCGTGTTCACAAAAATGAAAAAAAGCAACAGCCAACAAATGCAAATTATCGCACAGGTTGTTGCAATTAACTTCGCAGGGAAATGTGTTAGAAACTACGGTGCCAAGGAAAAGATGTATGTCGCCAAGACTCAACGGGCGGAGCCTACTTTCAATCTGTTGGCTTCTTTATATCACGCGTGTCCCAGAGAGCATGCAGGTCGCTACGACAAGGCACGACATGGCTAGGCTGTTGCGGAATGCAGTGGACAGTGGACGAAGAGCGCCGATAGCCCAAAGACCAATTGCACAAAGGACACACAGGTACAGCCCTTGGCTCCCTTTCCCTGCTGTTGCAAACGCACCCGTCGATCCGTGTCTGTCTACTCCGCTGCGTAGCAAGTGCAGACAGTGGGCTAGACATGTGTGTCAGCCAGGGTCAATCATCCAATAAGTAATATCTAAATTTAATTTTTTTTTTTTTTTTTTTTTTTTTTTTTTCTTGCATCAACCTTTACCATTCCATTCCGACCTGATCCCCATCTTGGTTGTCGCCGTTTCTCTTCTTGAAAATATAAATATTTAGCTCTCTTCCTCTTCATCCTCCTATATCCATCACCATATTCACCACAACTGTGATCATCATTTTGACAACCCAGATCTCGTCGACTGAATGCTGACAGCAGTCCACCGCACATGCCATCTCTAATTATTATCTAAACCACCATCAACCCTAAACCACCATCAACCCGTCTTCACTCTCCACTCTCCACTCTCCACTCTCCACTTCACTTTCCTCTCCACCCTCTTTACCACATCTCTCTTCACATTCAACCTTCATGGAGTTCTTATACCGTGCGGTACCACATCGGATTCGCCGCTTGGTTTCGCCCAGCAAGAATAGGGGCGATGGACCAGAGGACAGCTACCGACTTCGGCGGATGGAATCCCATGCCTCCATGACCGCAACTAAGCGCAGGCGTATCTTTCTGAACATGACCCCAGAATCGATTGAGAATGACCTCGACGCCCCGAACGAGTCCCTTCCTCACTACCCGACCAACAAGGTCACCACCTCGGTAAAATATTATTTCCGCCTCTCAATACTCTATTCCCAGACACACGCACACGCACATACACACGCACACCTTTGTCCCCACATTCCTCTGTGTGCTATCACAGTTTCCTGGGCTAGACACAACTGGATTGAGGATTGAATGGTGCTAAACCGCCACCACCTTCTTCCGCACGTTCCTGTCCCTGCATTTTTTTCCCTTTCTTCTCGTTTTGTGTGGTGCATGCACCTCCAAAGGGGGTGATAGGAATAGGTGGGTTGAGTAGCCCAGCCTCTCTCTTCCCCCTTCGTTCTTGTTCCTTTGTTCCAAGTCAATCATCTTAGTGACCTTGGATCCATCATGACGGCACTACGTCTGCCCTCCCGTTATTTTGATTCGATACCTGCACTTTCACTCTATTTACTGCTCGAGCATGTTTGGTGGTGATCCATGCGTTCCGCTCTGGCTACAATGCACTCTTTCCTTTTCTATATTTACCATTCTGCGCACGTTTTTGTCATCTGGCGTTGAGACAACCCTTGTGTTTTAATATAATGAGATCAGAACTAAGATCGGACATCGAGGCAGGCTTGGTTGATTTCGAAGCATCGTTATTCTCTTGGTAGTTGAGAGCTTTAAGATTTTTCTGGCTAACATGTGGGTGGCTGTTTTCGGACTCTTGAACTGGATTATCTCTACGGAGCATTCATAGCCGAGAACTCCGGCGACGTGGTTGATTTCTTTAATCCTTCTTAGTCAGTCAGCACTCAGCCTGCTTGCATTGCCGTCGGAGCGAGATATTTTTATGCATTTGCTTGATTGATTCCAGGGCTGGCTTCGGCTGGATCGGCTGTGTGCTCAGAACTGGGCGGAGTGGTGAGGCTATTTGCCCCTTTCCAGTTTTCTGTCTTCTTTCTTTTTTCGCACCATCCTTGGTGACACACTTGATCTGGCTCAGCTCAGTGACTAGTCTGTCCTGACTCGTCTTCGTTTCTTGGCTCGAGCCCACAAAGGTGTCCAGGATGGAGAGCCGGTACAAGGAAATATGTTTCCCCTCATATCCTTCCCACACTATTCTGCCCTGCATCCGGGTGAATCATGTTCCCATCTTGCTATTTCTTCGTTTTATTTGTGTTGTTGTATTCACTCTGCTCAAAGAGGACAAATCGAACCTCAACCTACGTGGATGTGTGCGTGTCTGTCGAGTGACACTTTGAAAGTGCTTTTATCTTTTTCGAAGATCCCCCCCCACGACACACCTACTTTATGTAATATTGTGATGTCTTTGCTTGGTGGCGGCAATTAGTTTCAACCTCTTCACACTGCTGCTTCGTATTTGTTTCTTTATTCCGTTGATTCTCCTGTGTGCTCTCATAACTCATTTTTTTTTATTTATTGCTTTGGCTACATGTGGTCACACACACGATGGCCAATACCATATACACTCATCATCATCAACCAATCGATGCAATATCGTGCGAGAACCCCTGACGCTGACCTATTTATCTTACCTTCAACATATTATTTTTAGAAATACGACCTGTTTTCTTTCATTCCCAAAAACCTGTTTGAGCAATTTCGACGACTGGCCAACCTCTACTTCTTGTTCGTGGCAGGTCTCTCCATAGCTCCCATCCTCGGAGGCTTTGCGCCCTTCCTGACCTTCCTGCCACTCATCTTCATCATCACAGTTACAGCTATCAAGGATGCGATCGAGGACTGGAAGCGGAGAAAGTCTGACGAAGCCTTCAATAACGCACCTGTCATCCTCCTACGCAATTGGACCAACACCAACATCCACTCTCGAGGCTCGTCCAAGATGCAGGTCATCGTCACAGCCTTTACTGGCCTATTCAGTTGGGCCAAAGGATCGTCAGCTTATAATCATCCACCTCGCGCCGCATCGATACCTGTTTCAGGAGCACCGACGACACCTAGTGGGCGTTCAGATCAAAACTCATATTTCGATGGAATCAACTCAGATGGACAGGATGGTAGACCCACGGGCGGGCATCGCCCTATCCGTAGAAAGATCCCTCATTCAGTCTTGAACCACACCGAGTCGTACCAGGGAAAGTTAGGCACGGAAGCCAAGTGGCAAGACTGCATTTGGCAGGACGTCAAGGTCGGCGATATTGTCTACCTGCAGAATGACGACCCCATCCCAGCTGACATAGTGATCCTTTCTACCTCGGAGCCGGACGGTCTCTGTTTCATTGAAACCAAGAATTTGGATGGCGAGACCAACTTAAAGATCCGACGTGGACTGACAGCCACCAAGGACCTGAAGACACCAGCTGCTATTGAACGGGCAGCATTCTACGTTGAGTCGGAAGCACCTCACGCCAACTTATACTCTTACCAGGGTGCGCTTAAATGGCTGATTTCAGATGGAGCAGACATGCCAGCAGGAAACCGAGTTGTCCATAACAAGACAGAGTCTGTTACCATCAACGAGATTCTGCTCCGCGGCTGTGTCCTTCGTAACACGAACCATGTCATTGGTATGGTCTTATTCTCAGGAACGGACACCAAGATCATGTTGAACTCGGGCGATACACCAAGCAAGCGCAGTCGTATTGAAAAGGACCTCAACTTTCATGTAAGACTTCAGTGTCTGGACGCACGGCGTTATCGCGACTTTTTTTGTATTAATAATATATGCTTACCATCTTGATATTTTAGATCGTTATGAACTTCATTATCTTGTTCGCGCTCTCGATTGGGTCCGCCATTGCCAATGGGGTGATCTTTGGCGACGTAGACAACAACTCAGGAACGCAATTTGAATTTGGAGCAGATGCCTCTACACCCTTCATGTCGGCATTTATTACCTTCTGGTGAGTGCACGACATGCAAGCGATTTCATAATGAATTTTTGATTAACTTTTCGATGTAAAACTAACAGCTCTTGTTCATTCAAATAACTAGGTCCTGTCTAATTTTATATCAGAACATCGTCCCCATTTCACTCTACATCAGTATCGAAATCGTCAAGACGGCCCAAGCGTACTTTATCCACAAGGACATCGACATGTATGATGAGCGCGTGAACCAGGCGTGCACGCCTAAGACTTGGAATATCTCGGACGATTTGGGACAGATCGAATACATCTTCTCGGACAAGACAGGAACACTCACCCAAAACGTGATGGAGTTTCAAAAGTGTACTATCAACGGAATTGATTACGGCATCGGCGAAACCGACGCAACCCGCGGACAAAAGATGAGCGGTGATGGAGAATACGAGCCAATGGAATTCGAGTCTGACGAGGCGTACCTGAAAAAACTGAACTTGGAGCGCATCAAGATGAAGATGGCGATGGACCAGCTCTTCGACAACAAGTACTACTCGGACAAGACCACTTTTGTCGACTCCGATATTTTCACCGACATGGCCGACCCCACCTCGAAGCATGCCAAGGCGATCATGAACTTTTGGACAGCTGTCGCCGTCTGTCATACTGTTATCACAGAACGTGACATGGACCAAGATCCATTCAAGATCGAGTACAAGGCACAGTCCCCCGATGAAGCTGCCTTGGTGTCCACAGCACGTGATGTCGGTTTTGTATTTCTGGAGAAGAAAGGCCCGATGATGCATCTGGAGATCATGGGTCAGCCTCGTTCTTACAAGATCCTCAACATCCTGGAGTTCAATTCGAATCGCAAGCGCATGTCCATCATCTTGAGGCCACCCGAGGGCGGAATTGTCCTTGTCTGCAAAGGTGCCGATAGTGTGATCTATGAACGTTTGGACAAGACTGACGAGCAGAGCAAGCTGCGCGAAGATACTCTCGTCGATTTGGAACGTTTTGCCAATGAAGGTACATATTTGTGCAAGAGAAATCCGAAATATTGCGTGGGAATCTATGCTTACATTACTTTACTCCTTCCTAGGTCTGCGCACACTTTGCTTGGCTTATCGCAAAATCAGTGAAGAGGAATACGCCGAGTGGCTTCTTGAGTATGACGAGGCAACAAACACGATTCACAACCGCGATGAGAATATCGAAAACGCTTGTGAGGGCATCGAACATTCGTTGATTCTTCTTGGAGGCACCGCTATTGAGGACCGACTTCAGGAAGGCGTCCCTGAGTGTATTGCCCTACTTTCGCGCGCTGGTATCAAATTGTGGGTGCTGACTGGTGACAAGACAGAAACCGCTATCAATATTGGATTTGCCTGCAACCTGCTGCAGCGGGACATGATTCTGATTATCATTCAGGCGCAAGATAAGGAGGATACTCGGGAACAGCTTATGAAGGCTCTGGACAAGTTCTGGGGAAGAGAGGCTGACAAAGATCCAACGCTCATCAACAAATCGCATGCCCTGATCATTGATGGAGAGACTCTCAAGTACGGATTGTCGCCCTCGTTGAACGGCCTCTTGCTGGATGTAAGCAAGCGATGCAAGTCTGTTATCTGCTGCCGGGTGTCGCCTTTGCAGAAGGCCAAGGTTGTGAGTATGGTCAAGCGCGGGTTGGACGTGATGACCTTGTCCATTGGTGACGGAGCCAACGACGTATCCATGATCCAGGAAGCCAACATTGGAGTGGGTATTGCTGGTGAAGAAGGCCGACAGGCCGTCATGGCCTCTGACTTTGCCATTGCTCAGTTTCGCTACCTGTCCAAGTTGCTTCTAGTTCACGGACGATGGTCTTACATCCGAATCTCTGAGATGATTTTGACTTTCTTTTACAAGAATATTGTGTGGACCTTGACCATCTTCTGGTTCCAGTTCTTCTCAGGGTAAGTTTCTTGGCATCGCTCGTATGTCACAGCCTTTGGTGTTGTTTGAGCCGTGAATGTTGCTAGACGCTGGTCTTTCCTGACTTTGTGAATTTCCTTGGCCGACCACTTCCTAGATTCACCGCCCTTCTGCTGTTTGACTACACGTTTGTAGTCTTGTATAACTTGCTATTCACCTCACTGCCCATCATGTTCATGGGCGCATTTGACCAAGATGTGGATGCCAAGACGTCGATGCAGTTCCCAGCTCTGTACCTCCGCGGCATCAAGCAGAAGCACTTCACTCGCAGCAAGTTCTGGTTGTACGTTCTGGATGCACTCTACCAGTCAATCATCTGCTTCTTCATCCCTTGGTACCTCTCCAACGACCTCTACGCCAGCGGACACAGCACCAATGACATGGTCGCCCTCGGTACTCTGATTTCGGCCTGCTCAGTGGTTGTCGCCAACCTGTATGTCGGCTTGAACATGTTTCACTGGACCAAGATGATCTTTACCGTCATATTCGGCTCCATTATTGTATTTTTCCTGTACTGTTGGGTCTATGCCAACTTTTTCACTATCGAAAACACCTTCTACGGCATGGATTCGATCATTCTCAACAGCCCCGCTTTCTGGTTTGCCATTCTCCTCTCGGTGATTCTGACTATGTTGCCACACTACGTCTACAAGTTTGCTCGTCAGTACCTGAAGCCTAACGACATCATCATTGTCCGAGAGCAACTCTATCGCGAGAAGCACCCGTCCAAGAAGGAACGTCGCGCTAGGAAGTTGAAGGCTATGGCTCTTCGGGAGGCTGAGCTCAACGGAACTAACAGCAGCTTCCAGGATCCTGGTTTGACTAGTGGCAGCAACCATGTTTTGGGCGATGACGACATTGACGAGGACGATGATCTCGATCAGGTTCCTATCATCCGTAACTCACCAACCATCCTTTCTCCTGAGGATCCGAACAAGCAAACCCCAGGAGATATTCGCCAACGTCAACCTTCGCCATCGCCCATGGCAAGTCTCTCAAGAATGGATGAGACATACCATTTGAAAGCATCGTCGGAAGCCTCCACTGGCTCTTCAGGATCTTACCAATCTCAACAACCGCCACAGCAGCAACCTCCGCGTGAATTGGTGGGCAGAAGACGTGTTCACAGCTCCAACAACAAAACTGGAAGCACAGCTGCACTGCCTACATTCGAAACTTCTGGGGAGCAATACGACACGGGCATGGCTCAAGTGGCCACCTCACTCCGGCCATATGACGATAATATCTCCTCAACTTCTCTACCAGGGAGTGGCGCTAGATTGGAGGCACCTCGTAAGTTTGCTCAAGGTTATCCAACAACATCCTTTTCATTCAACCAAGAGTTTGTCGCTTCAGCAGCCGGTGGCGCCGCTGGAGGGCAACTCCCTCACCGAGTCTCTACTCCTGGAGACCGTCCAAGAGTCAAACGTCAGAGCACTCCATCTATTCCTGTCGGTGGCCCTAATTTCCGATTCATGGGCGACGACTCCCCGCCAGTTCCTGGTTCCACTTCAACTGGCGGCACTGCCGGCGTGAGCGGTGCTGGAGGCTATGGCGGTTTTGCCTTCTCGGCCGATGAGGCGTCAGCGTTTGTGTACTCTCACTTGAACCGAGTCCATAGTGCCAGCCACGACGAACGCACACCATCTGCCAAATCAAAACGTGCGTCCATGTATCAAGGTCGAAACAGCATTGATGGAAGCGAGTTTGGATCTGGCACTCTTCCAGTTGGAACAGGATCCGACCCCCTCAGCGGCGAGCAAAGACTATCGTCGCCAGGTTCAACCGCCCCTGTGAGTCCAAGAGGCGACACCACGGCGGTCGAGACATTTGCATCTTCTTCCTCCAGACCGGGCTCGATCCAGAGACGTCCCCGAGGACTGAGCCGATCAATCACAGCACCCGACATCCCAGTAGCCGAACTAGGGGCCATGTTATTACAGCAGCAAAAGGAGATGGAACAAGGCATGGAGCGTCTTTCCAAGGCTCAGGCCTCGATTCGAGCCGCAACTCAACAGAGGCTGAGTCTTCAAAAGGTCCGTTTCCAGGGCGCAGCAGAGGATACGGAATCATTGTCGTTAGGACTGGAGGTTGCAGTACCGGCACCAAGTGTTCCTGGACATGGATCCTCGGCCTCCACCTCCACCTTAAACCACAGAGAGCACGATACCCATCCGAAAGGCGACTAGTTCGAATAAAGGAAACCCTTAAGAATGTCTTGTTTACTAAGTCTTGAGACTGCTGTTTTTTTCTTTTTTTTTCTTTGAGTTGCAGAGGCGTCTTTGTTCATTTCAGGCTGCGGCAATCCTGGTATCCTTCTCCATTCTGCATCTCCCATTCCATTTCTGTTCCTGAATCATACACTCCCAATTATATACCTCCATCAACAACCATGTCATCCATCATTATCCAACCCTCGGCTCAGGGTACCATCCTTTCCACCCCTGATGCCCCCCGTTCGTCATTATTCACATGCCTAGCCTGCCATGTTGCCTTCAAGACTGCCGATATCCAGCGTGAACATTACCGTTCGGACTGGCACCGATACAACCTGAAGCGCAAGATGGTTGAGTTGCCTCCTGTGAGCGCCGAGATGTTTTCACAGAAGGTTGTTGGTAAGTAGTTGGCTTTAACATCCATATTGCCAAAAGATCGACGAATGTTAGTCGCGATAACTAAATATTGCTGTGGGAACATGCTTGTGCGAATCTGTCCGTTCATAGCTCAGCAGCAAAAGGTTGCCGATGACCAGGCTGCTGCCGAGGTCAACTCTGAGTGCAAGACCTGCCGCAAGGTTTACTCGTCCGAGAATGCGTACCAGAATCATTTGGCCTCTAAAAAGCACAAGGAGATGGAAGCCAAGCTCAAAGCCAACCCCCGCGTCGTCAAGAAGACTGTTGAGAAGCCTATCCAGAGCGATGTCGAGTCGATCACTTCCAAGATGACTGTTGACCTCACTGTCACTGATGAGACTACCCAGGAAGAGCTTGAGGAGATCATGGACAAGAAGATTGAGACTGCTGTACGCCTTGAGAGCACCGACTGCTTGTTCTGTACAGAGAGGGCTGACACTTTTGAGAGGTAATATGCTCAATTGCTACATCTTTTACCCTGATCTGTGAGCAAGAAACCAAAGAAAGTTATTAACAGTCTCTTCTATGGGTGTTAATTCAATAGCAATGTCGAACATATGACCAAGGCTCACGGATTCTTCATTCCCGATATCGAATATTTGGTAGACTTGGAAGGACTCATCAGATACTTGGGCGAAAAGGTGTCGGTCGGAAACATTTGCTTGCACTGCAACGGCAAGGGACGTCAGATCAAGAGTCTGGAGGCAGTTCGCAAGCACATGGTTGATAAGGGCCACTGCAAGATCCCCTACGACACTGAGGCCGATATGATGGAGGTTGTCGACTTTTATGACTTCCGTTCGTCGTACCCAGAGGAGCAGCAAAAGAAGATGCTGGCAGCAGCTGCTGCAGCTGATGCTGGTGAAGTTGAGATGAAGGTTGACGAGGATGACGAGGAGGAAGAGCTGGATACTGGTGTCCGACTGGGTGAGGACGAGATGGAGTTGATCTTGCCCTCGGGTGCTCGCCTGGGTCATCGCTCACTGAACAAGTATTACCGCCAGAATGTCAAACCCGAGGAGAGCCGCGACTCTGTGCTGATCAACCGCCTGTTGACCCACTACACTGACCACATGGGTTACGACCTCGCCCTGTCCAAGACAAAGGCTCGCTCAGAGCGTGGCCAGGCGTTGGTGGCTCGCAACGAGGGAGAGGCTCGCTGGGCACAGAAGCAAACGTCGACATTCAAGGATTTCCGTAGAATCGAGGAGCACAAGGCGCGTGTTGGCCAGAAGCAGAACAAGCTGCAGAAGCATTACCGTGTCCAGATTCTGGTCTAGGGTCCTCTGCCTTCGAAGATTCATTTGTAACATCTAGAGCATTTTTTTCCAATTTCTTTACTACCAAAAGCATTAAAATTTTAGCATCGATTATATTGCGGTACATGCGGTTGTGGGATTCGGCTTAAGGTGCTTTGTCGGAAGTACTATGTCATACATGCTCGGGTGAGGGCGACGCTCACCCTAGTCCTCCATGCTGTCCACGAATTCGCCTTGCCAGCTGAATATCCCGTTGCATGATGGTGACTCGCTTGGCGTGGATGGCGCAAAGGTTGCTATATGTGTAAGTTGCCGAAGGTTAAGAACTAGGTTAATAAGAGAAACCCCTATTTCAAGTACCAGAGCGAACTACCAGCTTATAAGTTCCTATTATGTCTTACGCGTCCTCAAACAGGTGAACAAGAAAGGCTTCGGCCGCTTCTTGTATTGCCATAAGAGCTTCGCTTTGCCACCGTAGGCCTACTTGTCCTGGTCCTGCCACAGAACTCACAAACTCCTCTGATACCTCACGCACCTGGAAGTAGACCGTAATGGTAAGCAAGAAATGGTAGCGAAGAGAAGGTGGTTGGTGAGAGAGTGAGATTGGTGCGAACAGAGAAAAATCTCTTGCTTTGATTATTTTTCCCAATTGGAAAGCCACGTTTTTTATTTTCATGGTCAGTCTCGACGCCACCACTTTCACCCTCTCATTTTCAACAAGGCACGAAACAAAAGAAAAAACGAATGATAGGCTTACGACGCGAGCAAATGGGGCTTTGGCGATCAAAAGATCTGTCGATTTCTGGTATCGCCGAATCTCGCGTAGGGCCTTTGTCCCTGGTCTATAGCGATGTCCCCGTGCTGGCGCGATTGGATCCCCTGCCCGTGATCGGCCACTGCCTGTCATGCCTGTCCGCCGTGATGTCGCGCTAGATGGTTGCTTCCCGGCCGGTTGTTTCACCATCGGGCTATTTATGTATGCTGATTGTGGCGGTGGGATTTTAATACTCAGGATGTCTTCACCTTTGTTCAGTTGCCAGCAGAAGTGGAATGTGTGAAATTGTGAGCAGAAGAATGTTGTTTGATGGCGCTGTGAAGTGGTTGACGCTTTGGAGGCAAGCAGGCTTACCGTAAGTTCAAACGTTAGCGAGCCCCTCAATGAATTTAATGAACTTTATTTCTTCATTCGACTAAGTCAACTTCCACACTGGGCCGTTGGTAGTCGTCGACTTGCATAGACGTTGAAACATCGTCTGGCACCTCAAGTGAATCTTGGACCTGCTGTTCCGATGTGGGGGCTACCTTTTTGTTCTTGAGCGGCTTCTTTTCCTTGGCCACTTTCTCCTTGACCACCTTCTCCTTCTTTGGCTTTGGCTCCTTGGGGACTTTCTCCTTGACAATCTTTTCTTTGGCAACCTTGTCCTTTGGGACACGAAGGGCCTTAGGTGTTCCAGGCAGGGCACCACCCCGTCTCCTTGACGCCTTGATTCTAGCTGCCTCTTCTTCTTCCGCCTGTATCGCTGCCGCCGCCATAGCTGCCTCTTGAGCGTCAATATCGGCCCACATCTCATCCAGTGTCCTGGCCTTGCCTAGAGTGGACAACACAACAGCTGCAGCGGATGGCGTTGACACAGTCGTACCAGGTGCCGAGAGATCTCTGGATCCACCGCCCAAGCTCGTGGCACCACCGATTGTGCTTTCTTTCTTGGACCGTTTGCTGGACCGCCCGTCCTTGTTGCCACTCTTTTTGACTGTCTTGGCTTCCTCATCGGCCTTGCGTTTCAATTGCTGCTCCTGTAACTTTCCCGCCAGCTCGTCGTCATCCAGCAGCAGGGACACAATCTCTCGTGGTTTAAAGTCCACGCTCTGCTTGAACTCGCCTCCAGATATGACCACCTTCTGGATCTCATCCTTTTGTTTGGCCCGTTGCAAAATCCTCTCCTCGATAGTGCCCTTTGTAATCAGTCGATACACCGTGACTTGACGCGTCTGGCCAAGACGATGAGCTCGGTCCATAGCCTGCTGATCCACTGTCGGATTCCAGTCACTGTCGTAAAATATTACAGTGTCAGCGGCCGTCAAGTTGATTCCAAGACCTCCAGCGCGTGTGCTCAGCAAGAAAATAAAGATCTCGGGTCGAGTCTGCCAATCAGTCACCATATCTCGGCGATCCGAGATCTTGGAGGATCCATCCAGGCGGAGGTACTTGTACTGACGATATGTCAGATACTCTTCCATCAGATCAATCATCTTGGTCATCTGGAAATAAAGCAGCACACGGTGTCCACCAGCCTTGAGATCGACCAACAACTTGTCCAGGATGGCAAGCTTGCCAGAATCCATCACCAGCTGCTTCATCTGCGGAACTTGGATCGAAGAGTATCCCTTGGAACTCAGGGATGGTTCACCAAGCAGTCCTTGTCCGCCATTAGCGTGCCACAAATCCATCATTGGGGGAAAATCCTGATCATTTCCAGCCTCTGTCTTGAATTCTGAGACACCCATCAGTAGCCGTCGGATCCTGGAGTCAAAGTACATTTCCTGTTGGTCGTCCAAGAAGCAACGATCGGAGCAAACTGATTCAATTGGAGGAGCAACTGCCTTGGGTCGGTAGGCTGGCTCCATCATTGGTAAGTACTCTCCCAGTGCAGAGCTCCGCAACACATGGCACAAGGCTTGGGTATGTGCTAGATAGCCTTGGTTCCGAAGAGAAAGTGGTTCCGACAGCTCGCGGATCAAAAATCGCGCAAATGTATCCTCGGCTAGCGATGCGCTATCCTCTTCATATTCAACCACTCCACGGGCCAACCGCCCACCTCTGCTTTCTAAGTCCAGAACAAATCGCTCCAATCGATTCCCGCGGAATATCCTGCTCGCTTGGCTTGGCGATAGATCAGTGAACTGCAGAAAGGAGAAGGCGCCGTCGTCTTTTGATATGGACTCGGATATGTAAGCCGGGTGCCAGATGTTCAGCAGGTTGTCCAAATACTTCGTGTCTGTTCCGATCCTGGAGTTTTCTGATGGAATACGGAGAATGCCGCCTTCGCGATACAGTCGCTTGGGCATAGAGTACTGGATCTGGCTCTTTGTCGTATAGGCCAAATACAAATCATCACCTTCGCGGGCAATCGATGGTGTTTGGCTGAACTCGCACATTGCAAGCGGAGAGACAACGTCGGCGCGCTCAAACAGTTCGGGGTGGTTGCACACCTTGCGGAACTGCATGACCAAGTTCATCAGACTGTCAACCGAATCAGTGTCGTCCAAAGATGAAGCCTTCTCCAACAACTCTGCAACAGAGATCTTGGCTTTCAGTCCTCGATAAAGTGCCCTCTGTCTCGCGGTTAGTTCACAGCTGAGCTCGAGCTCGATCTAAACAACAAGAATGAAGTGATTTCAAAATCAGCGAGATTCGAAGCAGCAAATACTCTAAAACGATCACCTTCGTCTTGCATGAAAACAATAAAATATATGATAAAAAAACATCAAAACAGCTCTTACCTTGTCACCAAGTTCATTCTGGACGTTCTTCTTAATGCGCCGCAACATGAAGGGCTTTAGGATCATATGTAGCCGTTTCAGTTGATGCTCGTTCAACGTGCCCTTGTTCTCGGCATGGGACTCGATATCCTTGGAAAACCACTCACTAAATTCTTCATGGGAGTCGAACAAGCTGGGCATGATGAAATGTAAGAGTGCCCAGAGCTCCTGCATGCTGTTCTGGATCGGCGTGCCTGTCAGGAGCAGCCGGTTGCGACAGTTGAAACCCAGCAAGGTCTTCCATCGGTTGCTGGACGAACTCTTGATCGCTTGGGCCTCGTCCAAAACCATGTATTGCCATTTTACCCTTTGAAAGTACTTTTCGTCCGAGACCACCAGCTGATACGATGTAATCAGCACATGAAACGGCGAATCCCTGTTGTAGATCTGTTTTCGGCACCAAACCTTTCGAAGGGTCGTTCGGTCATTTGGATCTCCCCAATACGGTAGGGCCCTGAGTCCTGGAGTAAATTTCGTGAACTCTTGCTGCCAATTATGCAATGTTGAGGCTGGGGCGATAACCAGGAACGGACCCCAGATATTGTGTGTCTCTGCCAAATGGGCCATCAAAGAGATCGACTGGACTGTCTTTCCCAAACCCATCTCGTCAGCAAGAATACCGTTGATGCCTTGCTCGTACAGGTTTGCTAGCCAATTCAGGCCCTTAATCTGGTATCCTTTCAGCTGGCACATCAACATGTTGGGCTGCTCGATTTCGGCAATAGTTGGCATGCTTGAGGGATTTTGGAAGTTCATCTCGTCCACTGTAAAATAGTGTCCAACCGGAAATGAGGAGAGGGTCAGCGTGAATTAAACTTAAGAGTCCATAAACCTGAACTGAAGTATGAAAACTTTAACTTACAGTCGGCTTGAGCATTTGTCAAGCTTGGCTGTAATGCCTTTGTGTGACCAATGACAACGTTTTCGTGGTCTTGTTTGGCAGCATCGTCAAAGGCTTTGGTACGAGCCTGGGCGGCCAAGAGTGCCTGCTGAGCTCCCCATTTAGCCTGCGCTTCCAGAGTTTCATCCGACGCCTCTTCAAAGTCGAGTTCACCCTGGATAGGTTGATGGTCTGGATCCTGGGCAATCGATGACTCCGAAGGATTCTCAGTGGACCGCATTCTGACAGGTGCCGTATCGTCGTCTGCTTCAGCTGCCTCCGCTATTTGTAGAGGTTGTAGAGGGCGACCCAATAATTAAAGAGGGTTAGGATAGAAATCCAGCTTTGAGACTATTAGTTTAAAAGTGTCGTATTGCACTTACTCCCAATTTTTTTCCCAATGAAATGACTGTAAAGCTCCGTTTGGGTAATCAAGAAGTTGAGCTTCCTGGCCTGACGTCTAGCCTCCCTCATTTCCTCCTCCACCCTCAGTTTCTCGATGGCTTCCTTCTCCGCCTTCTTCCGCAGCAAAAGTTCCTCGCGCTCATTTCGCTTCCAGAAAGTTAGCATCTCGCGAGTGGCCCGCTTGGCTCGGGTTTGAAGATCCCTGTTTAGCTTCACAGACCGTGTGGCAGCCTTACGAGAGTACCGTCTGCACATTTGCGCGATCAGTTTGCAATTTTGCTGTCGGGATGAAGTCGTTGAGGCCAAAATCTTGTTCATCTAAAGGTGAAATGAGATGTTTTGAGATCAATATCACAAGTGTGCGTATAGACATGGGGAAGAGAGAGAGAAAGGGGGGGGGGGGGGTAAACATTACCTGGGGGATCTGAAGTTGAGCTATCAAGTCCCAGATGTCACGACGTTTAGTCTCATAATCGGCCTCCTGTAACCTTGCGCGAGTTTCTTCATCCATGGTTGCGTCTGAAACATGTTCATCGTTGTAGTGTCCTACAACGTCCCCAAACATGTCGTCTTCATAGTGGAGATCATCAGTTTTAGGAACTCGCGCGACGTCGTCATCCTCATCTTCGTACTCATCAAAATCAGTGCCATGGAGCTCTCGGGCCTTGGCCAGAGCTGCAGCTTCTGCCTCGCGGCGTTCTCTTTTTCGTTTCTCAGTCTTGGTCTCTTTTATGAATCCATCCAGCTGCTCCGCCTTGACTAAGGACTCCTCCACAACTGTTTGCACCTTTTTCCTGCGACCACCTTTGCCGGCTTTACATATAAGCAAAGGAGACGGGGTTGGTGTTTGTACAAGTTCGTCGTCTTGCAAGTCAGAGTTGCCCTGTTCCTGCTCGAAGCCATCGTCCTCTAATGCCTCGAATCGTTTTTGCTGCTTTGTCAAGAACCTTTCATGCAGTTTCCGTCTTTTGGCCTATGATGAAGAACGATGACTAGCTCGTTAATTGGAACGCACGATATAGTTCCCAATTTCTCGTTGTCAGAACATGATGGCCATTGGATTATCTTACCATCGACTGCTTTTCATACGCCCTGTAAACACGCTGCGCCCTCTTGTGAACTTCTAGTCGGTAAGCCATCAAGTCTTGGTGCTGCGAGTAATCTTCCTGATCTGACTCATCGTCGCTCGAAAACAGTCTTGGCGACAGCCTACCAGTACTGGATTTCTGGAAATTGTAGGACTCCAAATCCACCTCGCCGTAAGCTTCGTCGTCGGGCGACTCCGACCAGGTTCTTTTTGATGCAGCCCCCACTGCCGAGATACTTGGGACGAGAGCAACGACACTCGAGAGCTCTGCGATCGGCACCACTGAAGAGTCTTGACTCATTATTCTTGTCGGGTCGATGACACTCGATGGTGGTGGGGGGAATGGAGCATCCTTGACCTTTGGTTTTCTTCCGCGTCTTGCTTTGGGAGTGTCGCCAGCTATAAGATTTCCGGTTTGGACTTTTTCTTCAACTTTGATAGCGTCGAGTGCTGCTACTGTCTTTGGTCGTCCTTTCTTGACAGGTGCGGTTGTTATGGGTGTCATGGGCGTTTGGATTCCAAGAGTAGTATCAACTGAGTGTGCTCCACCTGCTGACTCTCGGGTGATCATGTAGTGATCTGTCTCTTTCTCTGGCTCGAGCTGCTGATATGGCCTCAGGTTGGCATTCGAGTTTCCCTGATTTGACGTTTGCTCGGTGCAGTTGGTGAGCTGTCTTTCATCATGCAGGGCCGCAGTTGACTTTGTGATAGGCCGCATGCCGATTGGAGAATTTGGTGTAGAAGGCTGTTCCAATTCTTGTGAGTCATGGGGATCTTCCAGAGCTTTGATTTGCTCTGTGGTAAGGTCTGAGGATCGAGGTTTCTGAGTTGTCGGAGACCATTGTTGCGGTGACGAACATGGCGATGGTGTTTGTTGGTCAAAAATCTGCGTGGATGGCTCCAAAAACTCAGGTGTAACATCTCTGGAAGTCCCGTCACTTAAAAGTTGGGATATGGACATGGCTTGCGACTTTTTCCTCACCTCTGGTGAAGGCGACTTTTGTCGATGGTTGTGGCTGTGTATTGGCTGCTGGTTCCCAGTGGCGGCGGATGATTTGAATGTGTTGTTTAGAACACGAGGTGACGTGAAAGGAAGGTGAGTGCACTGATACTATGATAAGTATGGACTGAACACAATAGTAGAGACTTGCCTGATATTCAGAATGGTCCTTTTCGATAGGAAGGTCTTGAATATGGGTCTGAGGATGGGATGTGGTAGATGAGTACTGACGACCGAGCTCATAATAATCCTATGTAATACCATGAGGGAAGGCGTAAGTCATGGCACAAGACCAAAAAATGTTGACCAAAGCAGGTTGGTGGTTACCTTTTCTCTATCCATGTTTTCATCCATACTGACTGATCGCCGCTGTTGATGATATTCTGGTGCCGTTGATCTAGAGGTGTATTCTGAAGAGCCGTGGGCGGTCCAAATCCGTGATGCCTCGACAGGCTGCAAAAGTAAAGGATGAGGTGGAGGATGGCCGGAAAATCCTGATTGGGTCTTTGGGTCCAATCCTGAGACTACTGAGGGGACATGAGAGGTGCTCCGGGGCTGCAGTGAAGGAGAAGCTGGTCGTTTTGAGTGCGAAAGGTGCGGCTGTTGTTGCGACTGGGTTTGCCTCTCGGGATGAATAGAATTCTGAGGATGGTAATACGGACCTTGCGTTGCCTATAGTTAATTGGAGAAGGCATTCATTCACACAGAAATTGTTGTGTGAGTAACCCACCATTCCTGTTTCATTGATTCTGTGTGACGTGCAAAATGAGGGATATTACCTGCAAGGTTACCGATGCCGGAACTGGAGGATAATCATGAGGGTGATCGCTCCAAGCGGGTGTTGCACTGCGTGAAGCCGACCCTACGGAATACCTATATCCGCTGTGTAGTCCTGCCTCGCTGTCTGAGCCGTAAGAAGAGTGCTGATATCGATGCTGTTCCTGACCGTTCGTGTGAAGAATAGAAGAGGGTGAGGGTTGCGATAAGTGCAAGTGTGAATGATGAGGCTGTGGCTGCGATTGTCCGTAAGATCCTGGTGAGACTGATGGGCCATGGCGATTACTGTACGGCGAGGTGGCATGTGTTGAAGAAGGTGGTGGGGGTGAACGACGGAAACCATTGTGTGCTTTCATATCTGCACCAGGTGTCGAATATTGGCCATGTTCGCGTGAATTAGTTTGATATCCAAGAGGAACCTGCTGTGGGTGGTGGTGCTGTAGATGGTGCTGCTGCTGCTGTTGTGTCGCTGTTGGATGTTGATGCTGTGCCAAGTGCGCTGATCCTCTCGGGTATTGGGCCCTAGTTGGAAGCGACTGCTCATAGCCGCGGTCATAATCGTACTCGGGTCGGCCATACTCAGGTCGGCCGTACTCTGCATGGGTAGAAAAGGGACGGCTCGAAGACGTACTCGAAAGCGAGGTGCCTACGGAAGGACGGGGTCGATTATAAGTTGCAGTAGGCGACGAAGGTCGTCTGAAATGAGAGGCAGTTGAGGTGGAGGTCGGCGTCACATGATGCATCTGATCTCTCCCATGGGTCGGATGAGGCTGCTCAGGGCGCTCTCCAGAGGTATAGTAGGGGGCCGAAGGAGGTTGTTGGTGGGGATGCATCGTGATCTTGGATGAAGGTGAGAGATTGGCATGGATTTAGATTTGATGACCTTAAGTTGGGCGAATCACGTGACTTGACCACTCACCACGAACCTGTGGACAAAATAAGGTCGTCTGTTGGCTCTTTTTAAGCTGAGACCTGTTTTCAAACCCACAATTCTCCATCAATAATGTCGAGCAACCCCAATCTAACCATCGAAACAACATCCGCGGCGATCATCTCTGGTGACACCTTAGATGTAAACGGTGCAGCATCTGAGATTCCATTGTCGCCAGCTTCAGTTCGCGCCTACAAAAAAAGCCAAGCTGAAAGCCGTGAAGTCGACGACGAAGACGACGACGACGGCAACGACTCGTCCGAAAGTGACTCTGACAACATTAGCATCAAGAACATCACCGTGGACAATGCATCCACAAGGAATGATAATGATGAGGATGATGTAGACGTCACCCACTTGGATCCTAGACTGGAGGCGCTTGACGGCACGACGAAACTCAAGTCTGCTCAAGACGAGGACGAGGACGACGACGAAGGGCAGGATTACTCCAATGAAGAGGATGACGGCCCTCTGGACAACGTTACAGACCTGACACTGAACATCAAAGAGGGCGAGCTTTATCACGATTCAACTCAAGGTCTGGAAGAACGTTTACAGGAGCCTGTCAAACCCCACATTGCCTTACCATGCTACATCGAGACGGCTACCAACCCACCACGGACACGAATTACCCTCAAGTATACTGGGAAGAATACCGGAGCTGCCACCAACAGTGCCACCAACAGCAGTACTTCTCTCGCGTCTTCGCGGGGCAGGAAAAATTACATGGTCGCTACTGATCTTTCAGGCGAGAGCTGGCATGCGACAGAATGGGCCATCACAACCATCCTTCGCAGTGGCGATGAGATGAACGTTGTTACCATTGTCGAAGACGACAAGAGTGGTGAGTGAAACTTCTCGAATGTTATTATGCGTTGTTGACATGATATTTATATGCATTCTTTTGATATCTTTCTTTTCACAGACAATAGGATAAAGAAAGGGGTGCAGACCGAGATGCGTGAAGATGCCGAAAAGCTCACAAAAAACATTCATGAACAACTTGAGCATACCTCCCTAAACGACATTACCGTTGTTATCCATATCATTGCTGCAACCAAATCCATGGGGGCCAAAGAACTGTTGATTGAAATGGTAAAGCCGTTTAGCAAAAACTACCATATGTGAACGTCTTAAAAATTGACTTACTAATTGGCTTTCGATCAATCATGCATAGATCGATGACTTGGACGATCTGTCCACGGTTATTGTAGGGTCCCGAGGTCGAGGAGCCATCAAAGGGTATATGTTTTAATTGTTACTGTTTACTTGAAACGGACAGCTTAGCCTTCTTTCATATATGTACTAACACAATGCCAATGCATGTAGACTGCTGCTTGGATCGATCAGTAACTTCTTGGTGCACAATTCGTCAGTACCCGTGATGGTAGTGCGAGCACCCAAGAAGCCCAAAGGGAAAAAGAAGGCCCGTCGCAGCAGAGTGGTGGAACAGACACGTAGTGTCCGCGAGGCCAATCTCAAATATGACCAGACTTTTGCTGATGATGAATAGTAGTTGCTGGCCTGAGTAGCCCATATGTCACATTTTGCCACCAAAAATCGTGTAGTATCACATGATAAAATCCCAATAGTTAATGTTTTTGATCATCTGTCTACTTCTTCGAGCAATGTCATCATCAATACACCACAGGACGAGCCACTCAAACTCTGAGCTGCCATCACTGTCCACCAGGCGGGATCGTGCGCCAGACTCCCCCATGCTCTCACCCATCATTTCAGAAGCTACCCTCCATGAGCTGGACACACCTTCCGATGCTCCGCCCACACCTTTTTCCCAGTATCTACAGCCTCACCAGTACCTCAGCTTCATCTTTCCGGTGACCCTGCTGGCTGGATCGGCCTTTGGAGTTGTCGCCGGCAACACTCCCTCGTACTTTTTCAACAAGCGCAATATTCTGAACATGCTGTTTGTCAAAAATGGCTGGGGCTGGACATCTCTTGTCTTTCTATTTTATATCGGCATCGTCTTTGGAAAGGCTTTGATCCAAGAAAACCGGCTAATAGGCCAAGAACCACAACACCATCGAGCCCCGGGAGCCGATACAGACATTACAGGTCAAGTAACTTCGTCGTCGTCGTCGTCATCGAACGAAACAAGAGCCAGTCAGGACCGAAACGTCGCTGGTCGTCCTTCCTATGTCATTCTTAAGGCCCTTGTCCGCTGGGGTCTCGCCACCTTGTATTGGTGGTTGATCTCACAGTGGTTCTTTGGCCCAAGCATCTTTGACCGAGTCTTTGTCCTGACTGGAGGTTTCTGCTCGGTAGACGGTCACTGGTCCCAGTATCACTGCCGACGCAACAGTGGTCTTTGGTCTGGAGGTGTGGATATCTCGGGTCATATGTTTTTGCTCACTCACGCCTGGCTGTTCCTGATGGAGGAACTTTCAGTGTTCCTGAACGACCCTCAAGCCTGGGCCAATCTGCAAGACCGTCGTGGCGCTCGCTATGCTGTTTACACCGTCGCTGCGCTGTGCTCTCTCTGGTGGTGGATGTTGCTGATGACCAGTGTTTACTACCACCACTTGACTGAAAAACTGACAGGACTCTTCTTTGGCGTGTTTTTCTGGTTTTGTTCCTATGTTGTCTTGTACAAGAAAAGTACCTTTCCTGCCATGCCAGATCAAGTAGTATCAATTTAGAAGAAATATAGCGTTTATTCGTGCAAAAGTACGAATTCACGAGTGCTAGCACCAAACTTGATGACATCCGAGAGTTTCAACTCGTAGTACCGGGTTGCAGGAATCTGGGCTCCATTAACCGAAGTTCCATTTGCGGATCCGAGATCAATTATGAACGGCCTGTGGATTGTTGTGTTAGTCGGACAACTCAGTAACAATAGCAACAAAATCGAGAAAATTTGTGTACTGAGACTTACTTTGTAGTGCGCTTCGACTGACCCAAATTGTCGGTCTCCACAATCTGGCGAAACTGAAGTACAGCGTGTTGCTTCGAGCAGGACGGATGGTCGATTGGGACATCGACCACCTATTCAACCACACACAACATGATTTAGAAGCTATTCAGTAGGAACAAAACACAAAACAAGAGCAAGGAGGCTTACGTTTCGATCCCTGCCAAAGAGGAACGCGCTTTGCCGGTGGATGTGGAGGAGATCTAATCAAGAAACAAGAATTCCGATGTACTATTAGTAAAGTCACTCCACATGTCACTATCATGGGCCTTTAATCTGTTTTTTTTTTTTTTTTTTTTTTTTTACCAATCTCCTTATCGCCCTTGAACACGTAGAGTCTCCACTTTTGACTGGGCTTCCTTGCCTCGGGTGGCTCGTTGTACTTTAGGACCGCTCCACTGACTGTCGTGTTCGTCTCAGCGGCTAATGATCCAGAGAGTCCAAAATTGGGTTTCTCTTTGTCCTCTTCAGCGATCACTGGTTTCTTTTTGCGCTCTTCCTCCTCCTCCCGCTGTATCTTTGATCCCCAGACATCAGGTTTCCTATCACCTGGGCCACTGCCTCGTCGGAAAGTGGATTCGTGTCTGGGTCCACCTCGTCCTCGTCCGCGTCCTCCCCGTCCCCCATTATCATGTTCATGAGAGCTATGCCCTCGAGAGGAGCCTCTAGTTGGCGATATGGAACGCGAAGAAGATCGACGGCGCGAATATGGAGATCGAGATCTGGGCGACCTCTTCCTATGCGGTGATGTTTTGGATGTTGTGCCTCTTGGAGACCGAGATCGAGAATAACGTCTTTGTTTTCTCTCAGTAGCCTCTCCTGCTCTTGGATATGGCAGGGATCTTCCTTTCGCATATGGTGAACTGGACCTTGAACGTGACCCTGATCGGGCGATATTCCTTGAAGCGTGTTGTAGATTTGAGTCGTCCATGGATGCACTTTTGCGAATCCCTTCGTTGCCCAGTTACATGTTGCCGTTGAAAGAAATGGATGGCAATGGCTTCCACAAGCGCGAATTTAAGGGGTATGCTTTGTGGATAATTAAAAATAACAACTCGGCTCCGCCCATTTCGAATCATTTCACTTTCCAACAATACATATTTTTCAAGACATTATGCGCCAGAACTTCATGGGAGTAGTCGTTGGCACAGCCATGCAAAAGACTGTCAAAGTCCGAGTCATGTCACAAAAGATTCATCCCATTGTCCGCAAGGTATTTGTTATAATTCGACGCCCATGACTCCCTCAGAACAGATCAGAACGATGATAGGTCACAGGACAACATAAAAAGTTTTAATATGTTTTGGTCGATCCCGAGATAAAGTGCTAAATCCCTACGCCACCGCTCTAACGAATGCCTCTTGAAACTTGCGCTAGACCTATAAATCCTACAAGAACTATCTTGTGCATGACGAAGGCTCCTCCTGCAAGCTGGGTGATGTTGTGCGTATTGAGGCATGCAGACCGCTGAGCGCAAGGAAACACTTCACAGTGGCAGAGATTGTTGCAGCCTCCAAAGTCTGGGATCACTCTCCAAAGAAGGCGGACTCATAGACGCTATCCACAAACAATCAAAACACAGCAACACAACAACACAAACATCTCATGGAAATAAAAAGATCCATTCATCATTGAGCTCTAGTTTTTGCGAGAGGCACCAAGCTTAAAGTCCAGGAGGCACCGTAAACCCACTTTCATGAGCATAACTACCTCAACCCCAGGAAGGGAATAATGTCATGCGTCTATGCAATCTCTTGCAGTCATAAGAATAAGACCCTACTTCCAAGAACGCGTTCAGGAAGATCTTGAAAGGCAAGTACACATCCTTCCTCAAATGTCTGGAGCAACATATAGAAAGACAAGTGACCTTCCCACGTTTTGCCGACCCAAGATGCGCCAAGATGTGATCAAAGAGTGAAACCAGGATGGGTACGCCTAAGATACGCGCAACCATACCAATGTCATGAGACTGTCTGGAGATGATAATGGGTTTGCTTTCTGAGCCTGTGTTTATTAGCACTCAGGGAGGTCCAGCAGGAGTGATCAGAGGGTATGTTGGATGAGTAAGCGAAGGAGAGCGGGACGTAGTAGGTTCTGGAGGTTGCCTGATCGAATGTGGATAAAGCGCGCCATGGATATCTCCCCACCAAGTGCTGCCGTTTTGTTTATACCACTGAACTACGCAAGCGAAGAAAAGAACCGAGTCAGCTTTAGCGTTCACATATTTAGCAACGTCGTGTTACAAACATATTTGCATATTTACTTGTTTTCTCGATTCCTTCGTTGAACGCCACCTTTGGTTCCCATCCGAGACTTTGAAGCTTGGTAGAATCGACAGCGTACCGAAGATCATTAAACACACGATCCTCGACAAATTCGATCCGTGAGGCGCAGGCGTCGCAGTTTTGAAGATGTGATTGGGCTGTGTTTGATGCGCCCTTGCGCGATGATTGTGAGTTTCTTTCTAGGTAACCTTCCTTGACCTTGACCATGCGATGAATTAACAACTGTGCTAGCTCGACATTGTTCAGCTCCTCTCCTGCTCCAATGTTGTAAACTTGGCCTACTTCACCCCTGTGCAGAATGACGTCCAGAGCATTCGCAGCGTCGGTGACATAGAGATATGTTCTCCAGTGTTGACCTGATCCATGAATATAGCACTTCCCGCTACCGAGTGGCCCCAGATCCAGCGTTGGATCTTCCCTGAGCAGATTCATGATGAACTTTGGGAAGATTTTTTCTGGATACTGCGACGGGCCGTACACGTTGTTGCTGCGGGTGATAATAACGGGAAGGCGGAATGACTTGTGGTAGGCCTGCACCATACATTCAGCAGCGGCCTTTGTTGCCGAGTAAGGATTGCTGGGGGCAAGTGGTGCATCTTCCCTACTGTCTAGCTATCGGACCAGTGGGACGTTAAAACTCAATATCTCTCGCTTCAACTCAAGTTGGCGACGCTGCAAACCGAATTTGATCCTTACCTCCTCAAACAAAACCTCCCCATACACTTCATCAGTGGACACGAATATAAATCTGGGAGCCGGATCTCCGTTCATGCATCCGTTGACGAGACTCTTTTCATTCAAGCTAAATATCTTTCGAGCCGCCTCGAGCATAACATGAGTCCCTAAGACATTGTTCCTAGTAAAGTCGATGGACTCTCCAAACGATTTGTCGACGTGGGTCTGAGCGGCCAAATGAAAGATGGTATTGATCTGGTATTTGATCAAGGCCGCCTCCACCGCCTGTGCGTCAATGATGTCGGCTTGCAAGAACATAAAGTTCGGGAAAGATGGGTTTAACGACGCTCTCGTTCCTGAATGTGCTCCCCCACTATCCAAATCGAGGAATGGCTTCAAGTTGTTCAACGAGCTGCAGTAGTCCAGTTTGTCAATCACGAGGATAAAGTATTCTGGATAGTTGAGGACCAGTTTCTTGACCAAGACCGACCCTCTATGATGTATAATTCCCAATCAGTATAGGACAAATCATTGGAATACGAAGGTTGTGCAAAATGGTTCGATAGGGAACGAGGCACAGAAAGTCTTAGGTTACACACTCACATGAAGCCTGCGCCTCCTGTCAGCATGATTCGTCTACTGTAAGTCGGTATCTCATCCAAAGTCGTCATGGTGGATTTTTGGGTAGTGCTGCGACTGGACAAGTCCTCATCAAGGAATACATCGTATTTTGACTCACAATGCATGGCGAATGGAGAGTGAGTGGAGATGGATGCTCCAGGATAATGACCGAGATACAAATAAACGTTATTAAGGGGTTTTATTTGTATACCAGCTTTGGTGGCGCAAGACTTCGAGCCATGCTGCCGAAAATGGAATGTGACGTTTATGCACGGCGCACGTACTTTCCTGTCTCGGTATCAACCACTACTTTGTCACCTGTGTTGACAAAGTCAGGCACTTGCACCTTAATACCGTTTTCAAGATCGGCGTTCTTATAAACAGTGCCCTTGTTCGCCTGTGCCGCAGAAGCGTGGGTCTCTTTGACTTCAAAGATGGCCTGAGCTGGCAGTCGGACAGCGATAGGTGTTCCAGGAGCGTCGGGATCAGGTTGAAAGAGGGACAGGTTGACTTGCATGTCTGGCAATAGCATTAGCAGTTGTTTTTCTACAATATGCACAAGGGCCAATCCAATTGATCAAGGACATTAGGGTTGATACAGCTGCATTCTAGAAACGGTACGTACTTCTGCCATGCTTACCTTCAAGGACCGAGGCAGGAACCTCGTACATCTCAAATGATTCTGGGTCCATCAAGTGCAAGACTCCCTCTGCTTGGTACAAAAACTGGCACTTTAAATCATCCAGCTCTGTCACTTCCACCATGTCCCCGGATCGATAACGCTCTGTATGTTTGGCGCCGGTCAGCAAATCTTGCAGATCGAGCTAAGATGAGGCAAGAAGTCAGTCATTTTGACTTGTGCTTTGGCAATTTTTCATATACTTTTCTCACTTACTTTAATCGTAGAAGTTCCACGTCCCATCTAATAAAAAAAGGTGGTCAGCAGTCTGTATGATTGATCCAAGAACCATAAATAATACGTAACGATTCCTTCCGCGGCACATACCACAGATGACTCCCGTTTAAGAACTACCGACAACACGTTGTTGACTTCGACCACGAACCCTTTTTTGACCTGGAGAACATTTGTCTTGTATCCGTGCACCTGCCCAAGTGGAAAAATATGGTATCCCGCCAACACTGGCTGCTGTCGACATGGTCAAGAAATGTGAGTGCTGCAATTTGTAAGAAGCTTAAAATTTGGTAGTCAGATGAACATGATCACACTCTTACATGCTTCAATGAGGATCGGGCCGAAAGTATTGGTGCCCTAATTGCTGTACTGAAGTACTTTAAGGAAAGCATGCTGTTGTCAAGTTGTGTTTATTTGTCCCTGTAACCCTGCAACAAATATTTGAGAAATCGTGCACGTAAGGAATGTCGCAATTAAGGAATTACGGTAGTTCAAACTGATCTTCGATCCAATCGCATTTCAGACACACGCACACAACACACAAGCAAACATCCACAATGGACGACAACACATGTCAAGGATTAAAGCGATCGAACGATGATATTGGTGTTCAAGAATCTACCGCATACATGGAATCCACCACCCCTGAGAGTACTGCCTCCAAAAAGAGCAAGGTCGACAGTGCCGAGATTGAACACACGACAGAGAACGACATGGACACCGTGTCACGAGGTACACGTTAGATGAAAAACACCACAGCATGCCGCATGTTACTTTATTAACATCCGAAGTGATTTTCATATTGAACACACAGTCTTTGAAAAGGTGCCCAAGGATCCAGCCACTGGATTGACAATATCGCAAGCATCGGCACTGGAAAGCGCCAAATTGTTTGCAAAGGAGCTACAAGAAGAGGTAGGCTATGGCTCTTTAGATTTACATCTTTCGTTGTTGAAACCGCTGTATTTGTCTAACAATATGTGCGGCTAAAAATATAGCTTGTGCGAGCAGGATCACTATCATCGTCAACGGAACCAGAACCGTCCCTGGCGATCACGAACATCGCGGAGCAGCAAAAGGCTATGCATGTGCTATGCCGTGTATATGTTGGATCCATTAGCTTTGAGGCAACAGAGGACGATGTACGACGAAAACTTAGTCGCTTTGGGCCCATCAAGGAGTTGGCTTTGAAAGTGGACCCCATGAGTGGTAAACACCGCGGATTTTGTTTCGTGGAATATGAACTACCCGAAGCCGCTATTGTTGCTGTTCAGGCATCCGATACCGTTGAGGTTGTGGGGCGGCACCTGAAGATTGGTCGCCCCAAGAACTATGATGCCAATGCCGTCAATGGTAAGTATTCGGGAGCCAGTGCTCCTCTAGATATTCAGATGAAAATGCTAACAAGTTTATTTTCTTTCATTCGTTTACTATACTAGACTTGCCTACACCGCCAGAGAACCGCCTATTTGTTGCCAACATTGGGTCACTTGTATCGGAAGCCGATTTGAGCGGTATTTTCAAAGCTTTTGGAGCTGTTGAAGAGTGTGTGCTCATGGTAAGGCATCAACTATTATCTTCAAAGGACAATGGTTAGCGAAAAGATGACTCTAACGGTGACATTAACTTTTACCGACATCTTACTATAGCCAGATCATGCCACGCGTCAGCACAAGGGATATGGGTACGTATTTGGCAGGGATCTGGTATTTTCTTTGATGAGGTGTCTCATTCCAACCTTGCGGCTTCTCTTTCTCTTTTTCTGTCTCTGTGTTTTTTTTTGTTTTTTTTTTTTTTTGCGCTTTCCATTCTTCTCCCTCACGCGGTGACTTTATTTTTGCGTCCTGCACTTTATCCAAGACCTTGAAAACGACCACACTTGACGAACACCATCCAGCAAAGACTTAGGATGACAAATAACACGCGTCCAAGAATCAAAACGTGCGTCAACTTGCTGGATTTCGTGGAGACCCAGAAGGCGACACCTACATGGATCAGATGCCCACAAAATTTCTCGGGGTACAAAGTTACGTCATAACGCATAGCTCAGAGAAGTTGTATTTGCTTGAACATGTCCATGGAGGATATTTTTAGTGGACGAAATCTCGAATCAATCTTCCCGCCTTTGTATGCTTTGTTTGTCTCTACGTCTTTTTCTTCTAGTTTTTTCTATCTCCACTCTTTACAGAGCACCTGAGCTCCATCATCATTGCGCACCATGCAACTCGTATCAATGTCTTATCAAGCGTACTGACCTGGATACTCATTTTTTAGATATGTTCAGTTCCAAGCAGGCACCAACGTAGACATTGTCGTCGAGTCGATGAAAGGCTTTACGTTACTTGATACTCCTATGGGCGTGTGTAAGGCCATCATTGGCGGATCTATTCCAGATGGCATGAAAGCACTTGATAATCCTGGAGCTTTACTCAATACGGTCTCGCAAGGAGTTGTGGCACCATTGGCAGCGACTGTCAGTCCCGCAAGTACGTTTCTATAAGAAACTTATCTCCCTATCTCTCTCTCTCTCTCTCTCTCTCTCTCTCTCTCTCTCTGTCGCCATGAAACTGACATGTCTTTTACAACTGACAACTGAGTAGTGATTGCAAGAGCAACAGCGACAGCAGCATCCACAGCACAGAGACTGGTAGCAATGCAAAGTGGAGGGGGCCATGACCGAGAGTCGGTCGCATCTGAAGAGAATATGAGTATCTCGGGCAATCAGCGATATATGGTGATGCAAAGTCTTGCAAGAAGCGCAGGCGAAAGCGCCCTATTCCCAACCTCTGGGACCGCAACTCAAGGACAAGGCTCTATGGAATCCACCGTTGTTCGTCTACAGTACAACGCAACTCCCGCCGATATTGATGACCAGCTTGAGGAAGAGTTTAGTGAAGAATGCAGCAAATACGGACCAGTGGCCCGTGTGCATATGATGCCTCTGACCGATGGCATTCTAAGGATCTTTATTCAGTTTGTTTCTCCTATTGGTAAGTCAATTGTGTCTTTTGCACCAGCTCTACCCTCACTTAATAGAAGCTAATTATTAACACTCGATTTTTTTCAGATGCCAAATCGGCCGCTGTGCAGCTTAATGGACGACAGTTTGATGGAAAGACGATCGGAGCCTCTTTATTCGATCAACAGGAGTTTCTGGCGGGGGGTCTAAATTAACAACTTCGCCCAAATTCGCTTAAGGGCAGCAATACTGAACTTTAATTGCGATGAGAGAGTACAGAAACAAAGCATTTCAAATTCTCTGGCGGAAAAATTAAAAAATAAAAATAAAAATAAAAGAATGGCCACACTCGCGACAACGCCCTCACAACCACAAGGGCCTCTACGGAAACATGGAAAAAAGAAATCGAGGACATCATGGAAAGCAGGCTTCAATAGCACCCCATCATCTCCATCTCAATCTGTTGAAAGTCACACATCTGACTTGAAATCTTTTAACCACTTCAACGCAAACCATCCACACAACAGCAAGAGCAGTATGATATCAGACACTATTGGAAGCGACCAAGTCCTCCGGAACAGGGCGGGAGTCAGTATCCTTGAGAATTCCGACAAAGAGAACTCGTCACCATTCATCAACGTCACTAAAAGTCTGTCAGGGAATGCTGGCGCCAAAGAAAACGAATTTCTGCAGCACCTCGACATACAACTTTCCAAACTTGGCGAGGAAAGGTTGGAAAATGGAGGAGGCAGTAACAAAGACTCTGAAGGTCTATCTAAGGCTGGGATTGGAGCCTCATCGCATCGAGATCTTACATTCAAATCATCAATGCGCCTATACAGCTCACAAGGTATGTATTCTCATCACGCAACGACATGCAGAGTGAGATACTTGCGTAACTTTTAAACTCATCCGTAACGTAACGCTTTTGGTAATAGACGACATTCGGTTAAAAGCGATGCTTGAATCAATAACGTCTGAAAGTTCGACCGTTTCTCTCTGGGATTACCTCAAAGAAGAATTAACAGCAGCGGACTTTGAGACGACACAGGAACTGAAGCGCGAGAGAGTAGCCAACTTTCTCAGTGTGCCCATCGCGTTCGAAAAAGTAAGGGACGGCTGTTTATTGATGTTATTGCATGGGAATGATGTTAACGCGACTACATCGATATTAGATGCTTGTGTTTGGCTATTTTGTGTGCCTGGACTCGTTCCTCTACAACTTTACTATTCTGCCGGCTCGATTTGTTCTTGCTACAATCGCTCTATTTCGGTATATCTTCTCGAGGACATGGTTCTCAAAGAATTCAGAGAGAATGTGAGTGCAGACTTCAGAGTCCTTGTTAAATCTCTTCAAGAGATATTGCCGCACGAATGGACATCTAATACCGCCACTTTTAAATAGCCGCTTGAAGTCGTCTCAAAAATGTGATCTGATCAAGGTGGCTCTGGTAGTAGTAGCTTGCACGATTCTCCAGTCTGTAGATGCTTCCAGGACGTACCACTTTATTCGCGGACAAAATGCAATGAAGCTCTATGCTATCTTTAACTGCCTTGAAGTAAAAACTTAAGCACTACCATAACAATGAAAGCCGAGAGGATATGGATCAATCTTTACTAATATTGCGCTTTTCGTTTTGGATAGATCTTTGACCGGTTATGCTGTTCATTTGGCCAAGATATCCTGGACTCTCTGTTTTCCAAGTCGACGCTCGGCAGTCACCCCCCTACAGCTTCTCGCCACGCACGTCCGCTGACATTTGTCGTCTTGGCAGTCCTCTATATTTGTAGGTTTGCGTTAGCGTGTAGAGATACGCCCTTTTTCTGTTTCTAACATTGCTCCTCTTTCAACCCTGATGTCATAGTGGCCCATACCTTGGTGTTGTTCTTCCAGATGGTCACTCTGAACGTTGCCGTGAACTCGTACTCGAATGCTCTCCTGACTCTTCTCATCAGCAACCAATTTGTGGAGATCAAAGGCAGCGTTTTCAAGAAGTTTGAAAAGGAAAATCTCTTCCAATTAAGCTGCAGTGGTAAGTCATGATGCGATGGAGGGGAGAGAAATGTGTTTTGACCGCGGTGGACATGCGTATTCATCTGTAGTATCCGTTTGTCTCTGATAACGTGGTAGACATCGTGGAACGATTCCAGCTCTCGGTGTTTGTGACCATCATCACGATTCGAAATCTTGTCGAACTGTCAGCGGCACCACCATCGCCGTTTTCTGTATATCCGCAGTCATTTGTTCCGCTTTTTTCATCCATGACGGCAATGGCCAGACTTCTTACACCCTGCTTTTTGGTACTCGGCTGCGAGACACTGGTAGACTGGCTGAAGCATGCCTTTATCACCAAATTCAACCAAATTCGCCCAAGTGTGTACGGTCGCTTCGTTGACATTTTGAGCCGCGACTTGGTTGTGGGTAGCCCAGCTCGGCTGGCGGGAAACAAGGTAAAGTATATAAAGTATCATGATACGGTTTTAAATACACCGCTCACTCTTGCTTATTCTTGTGAAATATTCCTTAATCTAGCATCAGCAAATGTTTGTGGATCAGTCGCCTATGGTGTCGCGCCGAATAGGACTGGCAGCGTTGCCGCTGGCATGTCTAGTGATCTGTGTGACTATTCAAACACTGCAGATGGTTCTATCGACACTCCCGAGCGAGCCAGGAAGAGTTCTCGAGGTGGAGACCGCTGCGTCTGTCCTCTTTGATCCTTGGGCATTTCAGTGGCCAACCATTGATACGTCTGGGTTTTCAGTAGCAATGTCTAGCATAGTTGAGCTCCTGGTGCAGCTTTGCAAAGTTGGGTGGATAGTGCTAGGCCAGGGCTGGGCGGTGAACTCCAGGATGCTGCTGATGTGGATTCACCGAGGGATCTCGCCTACATTGGTGCGACATGTGGTGGACATTGCGATGATATGCCTTACGTGTATTGCGACCTATGCATGCCTGGTGGCGTTGAAGTTGCTGATTGGAATCAACCTACTAGGATTCGCTCACCACCGATACACAACAATGGAGTCGCGCGAACAGGTAGAACGGCAGGCAGACCGACAGATGCGCGAGTCGAACGCAGCGCAAGAGGAGAAGGCAGCAAGTGGGGTGGTCTCTGGGATGCTAGATGGCCGCATGGGCCACCCAAATGGTGACTCGTTCGGGGCAGGAGGTGAAAAGCGGACGCTGGCAGGACTTGATACGATCGAGCGATATTCGCTTTACAAATCGCGAATTCCATAGTTTTTTTATCCTTTGAAGTACTTTCTACGATATGTCGAAGTACCGCTACAGAATGATGGAACCGTCGCCCTGGCGAATCATTAAATGTGCTGAATAATAAGCTCACATAGCGCGTGTTTATTTTGTCTCTACCAGCGCGCACCTCCAGACTCAAGATGGTGTTTCTCTGTGTCGGTTGAGATGCGGCCTAAGACCTCATTTCGATGTGGGAAACGGCCAAACTTTTTGATCACCGCCTCATGAGCTATAGCGTAATCCAAATAGTTTTTGAACATGTCCTTGTATACTGGTTCAACCTCTTCGTACTCTTTGCGGAATTCCTTGACGCAAGTAGCCTGGTCTTCAAAGTTTTCCGAGTGTTCTAAAGGCTGTTTGATGATAATGAAGTTTAGAACTAATCTAGTATCTAACGCCAGCGCACCCGAAAGTCCACTTACCATGTATAAAAGGTGGCGATAGACAGGGTGCATTCCTTTGCAGGTTTGCTTCGTCAATGCCTCCTTCACAGTCTCACGAGCGAAAGGATCGAACTCCACAAATGGTCGCGGTGAGCCCCGAAAGATGTTGCGAGGAATCTGGTCCAACAAAATTGTTAGAGCGATAGTTCCTTCACTTGAAGCTTTGAGGCTGGATCGAAAATCTTTGTCGACCAAAGCCCGTTCAACGTCGTCTCTGAAGAGAGCCCTGTTTGCAGAAGTGAAGATAGCGCGTCAGAAGCAGAACCATGCGATTGCCGGCTACCATCGACCAGTAGCACCTCAATCAAAAGAAATGTAGGCGGAGGAAGAGAGGTTGCTTGTCTTTGACCTACCGTAATTTGTCATCCACATCTTTACTTCCACCGAACCACAGTGTCTGCAGGTCTTGGTTTAAAGGCTTGCCTGGGACAAATCCTTGTATGAAGGAGACGGCAGCAAATTTAATGTCTGAGTCTGAGCGAAACAATGAACTGACGCATGCTACCTTTGAACCAGAAGTCCAGGAGACGCTTTGAAGCATGTGAAGTGACAACGGTAATGTTACTCATTTGTGTGGAAGCGAAGTTGCGATGAGGAAAGTCACTTATCTCTTTGTCCCCTGAAGTTCAACGTTCAAGATCAATTTCGTACGTGAAAAATCATGGCACGTAATGCTGATTTTCGGGCACAACGTCCTACTAAAAAAGACAACAATATTTACTGCAACAGCGACTCTCCAAAAAAAGGAAAGACTTGCGGTTGTAAGAGATCACGGGTTTGCTCTGCTCTGATGAATTTGTGGTGATCCTGGAGAGAATATACTGGAATCTCTTGCAGGCGAAAGATAATGTGCTCTCTTAACACATTTAGACCTGTTTCCTCATATGAAGTCGCATGTACTGAGATATTCGATTGACTTTACATAGGTCGTCCTCTTAAATGGCAAGATCCTTCAATGTTCTGAACACCACACCTCGACACACTGCTGACAATGCAGGTGGTAAGGCAAGCTAGCCGGGCGCGAGCACGTCTGCGAGATCTGTGACTAGCATAGAGACCGAGAGTACAATACCAACACCAACATGACACAGGCTGCCTTGTCACAGATCCAGAACCAGGTCAGACCCCCTCATCTCCTCTGGGAGTGAAAGTCGCACGTGGAGTGCTTAGCATAGAACCATTTTAGTTTCACAATTAGCCCTACCTCCTGTAGACTTATGTAACTTCTGTAATTGTGAACATAGCTCTACTATGCCAAAAGCTGAGTACCCCCAAGCGTCAACACTGTTTGGGGTGTCCGGTCTGAAGCCACACAACGAGCGCGCACCATATGACACTCGCTGGCGATCTCACAACCCCCATTCCCTCACAAGAGGACACGTGGGTTGATATACAAAGTCCGAAAGATGTGCTACTATAAAAAAACAATTTACTTGTAGAAGAACCTCTCCACAACACGCCGGTGCTCCTGTAACTTGTCGAACCCCCTTTTAATGCTTGACTACAATCTTTTCGCGGATTCTAGGCGATATTGGAGGCCCTCAAATTATGGACAATGCTATCCGATTCCTCCAACTTGTCGAAACCCTTGCAGTGCTTGACCACAATCTTTTTGTTGGTTTCCTGTGCATGTCCTCCAAGCAGCATCTCATCCATGACTTGATACGCCTATCAATAACGTTCAGAGAAGGTAAGAAATGTGAGCTTGAGTCACTGAAAGCATTCATACTGTTTATCTTATCCTCTGGAAAGGCACTTACTGCCGAGTAGTTGTAGATAATATCCAGTTCGCACACATTTCCAAAGTATTGGTCCAAACATTCCACGTATTTGTGCAGGACCTCAAGCCCTGAGAGCTCATTGTCGTTCCAATCGATTCCGAAGCAAAAGAACAGCGAGGCATATCTACGTGGTAGGCAAAAATTACAGCAAGATGTTAGATATTGTTCTTTTTGTGTCTTGCTTATTTTCCGTTGAGGATTTCAATTTGCAGTGTGCAATCTTCAGTCTCCATACCTCTTGTAGATGGCTTTGCCTCGAGCTTCGCGTCTACCCTCAAGCTCCAGAATATTGCACATGCCACGTTTCCTTGCCAAGATCTGCGTTACGACATCCTGACTCAGTGAAGCCTTTTGCTTGTCTGTCATGTATTGGTACCACCGCGTCAAGCGAACCTTGCCTTGTCTATTAAAGATAATGATGAAATTGATCTGGTACACACAAGAGTCAGAGCGGTTGATGTTATGTAGGTGAGAGTGAGTGATAGAGACTTCCGCTCCTCCATCTTTGCAAGGTTGCTTTCGTCCTGGCTGACATAATGTTCTCAATAACAAATGCATATTGAAACAACGACCAGCTTTCTTGTATTCATTCAGGGCAGATGATGATTCCGTTTCCTCTTGCAGCTCACCATTGTTGCTTGACTTCGTTAATGTGGTAGAGAGGTGAGTTGATGTGTAGCGAGAAGGTTTGGTACCATTAAATCCCAAAATCCAACTTTATTTCCAGGCACACTATGCTCGGCCGCGGGTTTTGGCGCGCTTTTGGTTGTGAAGGTACTTAGACCACTTGAGTACCCCATCGTCGAGCCATTCTCCATTGTAAATGCAGAGGACCTTCATGCGCTCGTGGTAGTCAAGGTTGGGCAGCAGCTTGGGAGTTATTAGGAAATATTGAGCGGTGCCCCGAGCACAGGCCTTCTCCACCAGCTGGGTGTGTACTAGACGTTCATTGCGCTAATAAGTCAAAGACAGAGTGAAGAAGCGTTTGAGGGTAATACTAAAGATGAAAAAAGATGGCAGTCTCCAAGGATTAACCATTAAAATCAACATATGAGACTTACAGGATCCATGCCTTGGTTGATCTCATCTACAACACGGAAAGAAACTGTAGAGAGAGACTGGAGTGCCATGAGGTACATGATCGTGGACACGGATCGCTCCTGTTTAGACAAGAAGGTAGATAGACGACTCGGGGTCAGTAAATATGGCAGCCATCTAAGATAGTATGTTGCGTGTGCTGTCCTATGTTCATACTCCTCCAGACTGTCGCTGGCCAGTCAGTTTCTGAAGTTTTTCGGCATCTCTACAAGCATCGCGAAAGTGGATGGTTACTTTTTTTGGACAACCATATTTCTCCGCATCAAGAACAAGAGCGTTATATACTGACACGTACCTGAACTTGACCATGATTTCAATGCACCACTTGTCATAGTCCTCGTGTTCACCAAGTCTGACTTCTCCTGCGCAGCCAATCTTGCCAAACGACTCCGAGAATCCCTTACTGATCTTTTCAATCAAGACTGTGACACTCTCATACCATGGTCCACGAATCGCCTCAATGTCTGACATGAGCTTCGCCAGTCTTTTGTTCTTCGATTCCACTTTAGCTCTAGTGGTCTTGATCTCAGATTGACGCTGCTCGTACTTTTCGATCACCGACTTGTTCGTTGAAAAGTGCATTTCCGACTTAGCCTTCTCCCGAGCCATCATATCTTCGAGGTCCTCGAGAGGGACACCTTTTCCTAGCTACAAAAGGTCGCGCAAGAATGTTCAGTATATTTCGGTATAGACTAAAAAAGTAACAAAAATTGGCAGCGCAGAGAATAAATACCTCATGAAATTCTGGGACATCCTCTGGGCTCAGAGTGTTGAATTCATCCTTCGCCTTATCCAGCATTTCCTTTGCCCGAATTTTCACTTCCTCGTATTGTCTGTTCACTAAAGAATGATCACACCATACACGTTAGTTGGTGCACCAGTTCAGAGGTTTAACCTGAAATTAGTTCAGAGGTTTAACCTGCAATCAGCATGGTATAGAGGACGATGTTCATACCTTCGTGACTCTGGGCTTCTATCTCTTTCAGTTGTCGCTCTTTTTCATGGCTCTGGGCCTCAGAGGTCTGTAGCTCCGCGTGGACTTGGAGTCGAATCAGTGTCGCAACAGTGAGCATCGAAAAGTGTCGAGAGCTCTCTTTAGCAAGTTCAACATACTCCAGAGCCAACCTGCAGCGTTTGGTAGCCTGGGCTTGAAGTTGTTCACGGATCCTGGACTCCTGCTCTTCAGAGGATGGCTCTCGTTCCTTCTTGGCAAGATCTGATCGAAGCTGATCGAGTTCAATCCTTTGCTTCTCGATTTTCTTGAGCTGTTGCATCAGATCCTTGCGCTGATTGGTAACCGAGTCTTTCTTTTCCAAGCTTCCCTGATACTGCCGGCGGTAGTCGTTCTCCTCAGCAGTAAGTTGGCGGATTTTGTTCTCGCTCTCCTGTTGGACTGACTGCAAATTGTCCACTTCTCGGATCAGCCGATCGCGCTCTTGTTGGTCTACCGAGGCAGTGAGTAGCTTTGCCCGACGAAGCGATGTCGATGTCTGGATTGGCTCGCCAGAGTATTTGGAGTAAGAAACCGTATATACGTCCTGTAATGTCGAAAACTTTCTAAAGAGCCGTGATTCGCGTACAGCTCTGAGATCCAGATTCTGGCTCTCGGAAACAGGCACTGTATGAATTGAAGCCTTGCTGCACATAGCTGCCAACAAGGGCGCAGGGCCATCCACTGCATCCAATACGAAGCATTCGAAGCCAAGCTTGCGCAAATCTTCTTTGGAAGCTGGCGGACGGTAAGAGCCGAGGTCCAGTTCGGAAGATATTGGTGCAATAATGTTGACTCGGAGCCTCAGCTTATCTAACACTTCACGGGTCATAATATTATAGTCCTCTCTCGTTTGGCACACGAATGTCTATCAGAAAATTGGGTGGCATATGGTCTAAGTTAGCATCATGGAAACTGGCTGTATGACAGCTCGGGTCGACATTATGTTTCAATTTGGGAGAATTAACTCCAATGCACCTACTTTCAGTTGGTTGTTGAGCACGTTCTCGATGGCATCCACATACTTCATGTTTTTGATGTTGATTTCCAGGCAGACAGGCTCGAACACATGCTTCTGAAACATTTCACGATTTTGTCGCAACCAAACGACGGTATCGTAAACGTCACTCTCGGTTTCTCTCAGCTGCTCCAGTCGTCTGTTTCGGATATCATCCAAAGCAACGAGTCTACATGAATATTTGAGTAACGGAAAATATTAGTCAAGAGATTCGGAAATAGAGTACATAACAATTTGTGAGCTTGGATACCTTCGTCTCTTTTCGCTCAGAGTCGTGCCTGCTTTTTTTGCGTCTCGGACAATATCCTCCTGAGCCAATTGGAGATTGTCAATCTTGTCCTTGATATCGCGAGCGACTTGCGCGAATTCATTCTACGGTTATGCGAAGAGGATAAGTGAAGTGGGTATTAGATCCAGGATACAAAACGAATATAAAGTTCATTTCAATGTTCATACTGTCCACTTACGACTTGAGCCTGTAGCGCATCCTTGTCTCTAGTTATATTGTCTTCTGAAGGTGCACGCTCAACCAGCTCAGCTTGGGCTGCGATCTTCCGCTTCAGGTTGGTGATCATCGACTTCCTCTGTTGAAGCTTTGCGTGCATACGGTCCAGCTCCTTGCGCAAGTCCTCGCCATCTCCTTCCTAAGTCAATCAAAGGGCATTATAGCAGTGAGCTTCCTGTTCCTTGATACTACTTAACTCGTCCAAAAGTCGATAGCGTGAAACCATACCGCGGCTTCAACCGACGCCCCTTTAGACCTCATGGAATGCAAGGCCTTTTGATACTGTTGTTCCAACTTTGCTTTATGATCCGTTGCCGTTTTGAGTTTCTGCTCCATTTGTCTAAACAAATAACGCCAGGAAAGTAGAATAGTAGGGACAAGCTTAGACACTATAAATGGTGCATTTAATCCACAACCATGGAGACATATCGTGAGATCTCGTACCTTTGTTTTCTTTTCAGTGGCTCGACTTCAGACTGAATCTGTTGTACCATGCCAAAACACTCTCGGCGCGATTCTTTAATTGCGTTGTACTCGTCCTTTGCCAGAGCATACTTGGCATAAAGAATCCAAACAGCAAGAAGTTTAAGCTACAGGCACTCAAAATGAACAAGTTAGTTTCGGAAAATATAAATCGGACACCATAAAGATCAAAGTTTACCTTTTTCAGAACGGCCTCACGTTGCTGGAAGCGGAGAACATCCTTTTCGATGACGGCATTCCGTTTCTCGTTGGTGTTGATCGAGTCCAAATCGCCTTTCATAGACTTAATTCAATCGACAGGATAAAGCGCAAAGAAACGTAAGAAAATTTCCGCATAACGGCTGAATCATCTTTATCAATACTCCTTGAAAGTTTGTGTACCTCAAAAATAGTCTTGTGTTCGTTCCAGAGCTCGATCATCTTGTCATGATTCTTCAGCATTTCATCTCCTCCGACTGCTCGCTGAGTCTCCCGCAAGAGCTCCTGAGGTGTCATCTGTTTTTGGGGGAATTAGAGGAGGTTCGCTATTTTTCACATCCTCTCCAGGATGGTGACTAACGACTCACGTGATCATACCTGAGCAAATTCGGACACTCGATCTTGTGGCAAGAATTGACTGTGTCAGCAAGATCCAAAAGCTGGGTTATTACAAAATCATGGCCGAGTAAAAATTGAGAAAATTAGATTGATCCTTTCCATACCATAAGTTATCAATCTGGATGTTAAAAGATTGCACCTTCTTCAGAACTTCTTTCTGGGTCTTGTTCTCGCCTATCAAAATATGTCCAGGTTAGCTGAAATACGCACAGCCTACTAGCCGAAATGTTTAAGTGCTTTCTGAGAGTTGGAGACGAGTGACTTTACCATTAATTTTCCAGACACTAGTATTGTTGTTCCTGTTGATATGGCGCTTGATGACGACATTCGGACCATTTTTGTTGCTAAGAATAATTTCAATCCACCCTTTGTCGGCACCATGCTTGACGAATTCGGAAATTTCTTTGGCGCGACCGAGCAGCTGTCCAACGGTCAGACGTTGAGGACGCAACGTTGTATCGTGGTTAGACGCCAAGTCATTTAATTTTCAAATGTCCGCCAAAGGTGCTACTTACATTGGTGTTCCAACCAAGTCCCAGAGCAAGAGCACAAACAATGGTGCTTTTACCAGTTCCGTTGGGACCGATAATCATATTCAGGTTGGGTCCAGGGGTGAAACTGCAGAACTCGTAGGTTACAAAGCTTTTCATAGACACCTTCATGATGGCGCCATGTTGATATCTACGGCGAAGGTCCGACAAATAAGGAATTAGAAAACAATTTAATTGCATCCATAACAAGTGGAAAACGAGCATTTGCAATCGACGGGATTTCATTTACTCTGACTTGTCCATTGTGGTCGCACCGCTTGCGGAATTGCTGCTCAGTCTGTTCCGAGGCACAACCATCTCCCGAGCCGATCCTGCATCGTCTTCGTCTTCGTCTCTCTGTCGCTTTTGAAGCCTTTCTTGTTTAGCCCTGATGATCTCCATAATGACACCGGGGAATGAGGAAAGTTGAAAGGTTGATAGTAAAGGGCAAGTTCATAAAGACGCGCCTGCTGCAAAATTGAAAAGTGTGGCTTGGCTGAACAAAGTTTATTCGTTGTGGGCGATCGTTTCCTCCCTTTTCAGTTTAGCGCGCCGGTTCTGGAACCAGACTTGGATCCTTCGTCGGTCAAGATTCAGGTGCTTGGCAAACACTTGGCGCTCTTGGGCCGTGGGTTTCACGTTAATACAGAACTGACTGACCAAGAACGCCGTCTCCTCGGCCGAAAGTCGCCGTCGACGCTTCAGCGTTGATGGAGATGGAGTAAGGTATCCAAAGGATTGTCCTCCATGGCCATAGTATTCCAGGTCGGTGTCTTCGCACGACTCAGCAGCTCCTTCTTGACAAGGATGAAGAAACACGTACTTCGATAGATCAAGATTTGTGTCATGTCCTGAATCCCATGCTATTTCCTGTCCCTGCTTCCAGATAACGTCGCCTGAAAAGTCTGAGTGATTGACCTCCATTTCTCTTATCCAAGGTCCAGGTCTGGTCAAAAACTGGAGCTGCTGGCCATTGCCATAGATGTTTGTTGGGTACTGAGTCGGCGGAAGTATGTCCATCAATGGCTGCATTTGTGTCGAATAACCCGTCTCAAGCGAACGCCACTTTTGAACGGAAGACAAACCGCAGTCTTGCCATATTTGTCCACTATTTAGTAGGGCCCTGTCGCCGAGCTGGACCGACTGTGAAAGTGTCACGTCAGGAGGAGCTTCGTGATTCGATGCCACCAACCTGTGCGTACCCTGAGGAGGATGACTCTCTTGATGACGGTTTGATGTTTGTGATGGGTCTCCTTCAGAAACAGAAACAAGATTAGTGTCCTCTCCGGAGCTCGAAGACTCTGGGACGCCAACAGGTTGGATTGTGAAGTCAGGAGGAGGGGGATTGTGAAAATACGACTCAAAGAGCGTGTCTGGAAGATGCGTCACAGACGTCAGAGGTTCGAGGCCGCAAAGGCCAGAGAATGCCTTTTGGGTCGAGTTGGACGAAGAGTCCCAAGGGTTAGTGAGTGAATGGTTCATATCCAAGACCGAGTCGTCAGTAATGGATGGCATCATTGGCATCATTGGCATCAAGTTCCTAGAAGCAGAACGTGGTGGCGAGATCGAAGAAGGTCTCGAGTCGACCGTTGATTTGTACGATGGAGAGGGAATGCATATGGAATCCAAAATACAATGCGGATCAAAAGCCCCTCCTCCGTTTCGGATAACATTCTTGGACTGTAAAGATAGAGCAGATGCTCGATCAATATCGGGCTCCATCTGGTAATGATGTGCAGCGATCGTGGTTTGGGCAAATGATGAAGGAGAGTACAAGACAGCGTCATGATGAACCAAACTCCGCCTCTGCCAGTCATCGGTTTCTGGGATATTGAGCCATCTGGAAGTAAAAGTGAAAATCATATCATTAGCAGTTACCGTACACTTATGCACATCACTGGTGTATTGTTTGTTCTTACCTGGATTGAGCTGTATCGAGCCATTCTTCGGACTTGGGGTAAATTGGCGAAGGGAAAGTCGCCATGTGTGCGTGTACTTGGACCTCTGCGCCTTCCAAGGTACCTGACGCAATCTCACCTCCATAATAACCGAGCAAAGTCGAAGGATGTGGAGCATGGGGGACGTGGTCACCGACTATCTGGCCACTCAGTGTTGGAGATATGTTGTTTGTTGTCCAGGGAGAAGCGTAGCCTAAGCTTGTCGTAAGGCTTATGTCGCTCCATTGCGTGGATGGGCTATACTTTGTAGCATGTGTGTCTCCCGAAACTAGAGCTGGCACTGGCATCCTGTGGCAGCCACCTATTCCACTTTCGATCGAGGCCTTGCTTGCTTGCTTGTTTGATATCGAACGGATTTTTCCTGGTGGTTCTAATGGCTCCAAAGCCGACAATGACATCAACGCCCCATGGAAAACGTCGATACCGCAAGATGAAAGGCTGGAGTGGTATATTGCCTCAATGGAGGTGTTGTCTGACAACCTCAAGGTCATTGCAACTTGTTTACGGCCTCCAAACGCTTACAATTGCGGAGATTTGAATGCAATAAGGCGTGAGTGCTCAAAGCGGATGAGGAGTGTAAAGAGGAGTTGTGGTTCAAGGTTGATAGAAACAAAAAGAGGGCAATGGATGGTAACGAAAGGTGTAGAGACAATCGCTCAGGTCCTAACCGGTTGATCTACAACTATTCTGTGATTGTTCTACTTAAGTCCTTGCTTCCACTCAATCACAGATGTCTATGGGGTGCGAGAAGGGTTTCTTTTAAGCTTTCTAGCTATGTACCTTCTCCAGATCCTGTAGTCGTCTCTCGGCACTGTCAACACCCTTGGCGCAAGCCAAATGGTACCACTGCCTCGCCTCTGAGGTATTCTTCTCTACTCCAAGACCGTACTCGAGGAAAAACCCTGTGATGTACTCTGCTTTTGGTACGCCTCTCTGGGCCGCTGCTTTGACAAACCGGAATGCTTCTTCGTCACTTTGCTCTGCAGCACGCCCTGCGCTGCCGTCTAAATAAAATCCTGCAAGTGCAAGAAGTGCCTCCACGTGGCCATTATCGGCACCTTGACTGTACCAATGAACCGCTTGGACAGGGTCCTGCGGGCATCCCAAGCTGCCAAACTCATAACATGCACCCAGCTTGTACTGGGCCGGAGCGTAGTCGGCCTGCGCCGATGCTGCATACAATTCGAAGGCCGCATCTTCATCTGGCACCAGCCCATACTCGCGTAGCTCGTGAAATTGTGCCAGCTGGTGAATCAAGTACGGATTGCCTCCATTGTGGTGCAAGAGCGCGTCCTTGAGATGTGCATAGTCTACTGCGAGTCCTACGTGACCAACCAGCAGCCGAAGAAGTGCTCTTTCGTTGCCGCGTGCCGCTGCCTTAAGGTACCATTGCTTTGCGATGCGCAAGTCCTGCGGAACCCCGATCCCAACCTCATGATAGTGTCCTAGAGTATACTCGGCCTTAGACCATCCTCTTCGAGCAGCCTTGGAGGCCCATTCGTACGCGAGAGGTTCGGACGGTACTAATCCTTGAGGATGCCCAGTCAAGTACCATCCCGAAACGGCTAGTTCTGCGTCGGCATGTCCTTGTACGGCTGCTCGTTTGTACCAAGCGAAGGAATGTGATGGATCCGTTGGAAAGTGTGTAAGACCAAGCTCATAGCAGATTCCAAGTTTAAACTGTGCAGGCGCGTATCCCAGTCCTGCAGAGCGAATAAAGAGGTCTTTGCCGTAGAGCTGGAGATCTAGTTCGGGGCTGGCCTCTAGCTGAAGAGCCAGGTGGTAAAAGTGCTCTGGGCCAGCAATGAGGACAATTCGACTGATTTGATCCGTCGTGTCTGAGTCTGCAATGAGAATGACTTGAGGATCGTTCATATCCTCGTATCCAAGCGTTGGCGGAAAGTCTTTTGAGTGTTTTCCGAGATCGAATGGGATATTTTTAAAGAGAGCTCTGAAGGGGGAACGTCGAATGAACCTTTCTACCGTACGTGCAAAACTTCCAATCGGCGTATGGTATGATGTGTCCCTCTTGGATGAGATCTTATGACGTCTAGACAGATTTCGATGTCCATCAGAAGTGATTGGAGTATGATGAAAGAAATTGGTCTCTGAGGAGTTTCGAGGAGTGTTACGTTGTTGTGACCATTCTGTAATGACTAGGTCCTCTATCGATTTGGTCTTTGGACCAAGTCGTACTTTTTTGAACATATTCATCAAGATATGCGGGTGGAGTCAAAAATATGAGAGGGAAGAAGAAAGTGCAATAAGGATGAAAAGTGAAATTAAAAGAAGCTCTAATGGTTACTGTTAATAATAATTTTCTCAAGTCCAATGACAAGGAGACGAAAAGGGTCTATGCAAGCAAGGAAAAAAGGAGTCAAAAATATCCAGGAGGCGTATCTTCAGTGTGCCGTACACTGTGCCTCCTCCAGAATATGTACATCATGGCTTTACTACTCTCTTTAACCACAAAAGTACATGACAGATATTAAACCACCTTGTATTACTATATTACAAAGAATTGGGAGAGCCCACGATGGTACAATACATTTGCAGAGCCCGCAGAATGTAGCTTGGGTCAGTGCCAATGGCCTTGCCTAGTGACTCGAACACTTCGACAAAATGTCCTGTCTTGGCCATGTACAGTTGCGAGAAACAATTCTGGAGAGATTTTAAAAAAGGGTAAGAAAGGGTAAAGGAACAATGGTCATTGAGACAATGGTCATTCCTCACCTCTATTCGGCATATGTAATGCTCTGCGATGCGAGCTAGGTCATCTTGGTCGGCATTATCTTTGATAGGTATGGCAAGTAAAGGTACAAGAGGTACAAGAGGCACAAGGGTACTCTCTCCTGAAGAAGCAAGTCGTTCCAGTCGTAGACAAATGGTCTGAAGAGCTCGCACAGAGGCAGAGTCCAGAGCAGTACTCTCCACAATCTAGTTGAAGAGAAAGGGGGCAAACATCAATATTCATTCCTCATTCCTCATTCACAAAAACAGTCGCAGCTTACTTCCAAAACTGGGCCTCTTGATGCCATAGCGATACGCCCAGCTAGCGACCTAGAGTAGATTAGATGGATGTTCTCAGGTGTCTCCAACCCCTTGAGCTTCTTTTCCCCTAACTCTATAATGCCAAAGCCCATCTTTTTCAGCTCTCGGATATGTTCGGCCTGAGGCGAGTCGGACTGGTCATGGTCGGATAACAGGTGCATGACATTAATCACATCACTGCTAACGCAGATCTCTCCGCCGTCGGCACAATCGCAAATACGAGCTGCCCTATTCACCATTGGACCGTAGTAGTCCATCCGACGTGTCACTGCATCGCGGTCGCTCACAGGGCGTCCCCAATGGATACCCATTCGCACAGACAATCCACGATACATGGGCTGGGGGTCCGATGCATTGAAGATGGCCTTGCATTCGGCAGAGTCCAAGATGTCCTGAGGCCACTCGGCGTTAACAAGGAGCTCCTGCACTTTGAAGCACCATAGCATTGCCGCCGGCACATTCGTAAAGGACGCCATTAGCGCATCGCCCTCGTTTTTGACTTCGTAGCCTCCGATCGACCGAAGTTGGCGTCGCATGATTACGAAATGTTCTTTGATGGCAATCTGCATCGCTTTGGGGACGTTCTCCCAGAGCTTTGTCGAGTTCTTGATATCAGTAAATACCATGGCTACATCCCCTTGTGGCGGCTCGATTTCGGGTGGCAAGTATCGAAGCTGTATAGAAGAAGTAAGACAGTTAATCCACCTCATTTTTTTTCTCATGCAAGAGTACAACAAAGCCTTGTTAAGGACTCACAGTGTCTGGTCCTTCTGCCGCCTTTGGTCTCCTCGTCGGCTGGTGATAGTCTGTGTTATCGAGCTCTCGCTCCTTGAAAAGGTCCCCAACGCCAATCAGCATTACCACCATATGCTCCTTAGCGCCATAGGAGATTGCAATGTCTCGAAGTTTCTGCGACGCATACATTAGATCGCCAGATGCCCTCTTTCCGGCCTTTGCAATGTCTACCGCGGTCGTATACGACATGACATCCCAGAAAGCGCTCGAGGCCATGATTAGGAAGTCGTCGTCCTCGGTGAGAGTTGTCGTCTCGATGTAGGGGTTCGAGTTGATGATGGGTACAAGGTGATATTGGCCAAACGATCGAGAAATATCCAGCTCGTCATTTAGAAGGCCACTTTCGCTCACAAACCCCCCTGAACGCTTGATCCGTGACGCTTCGGTGGGATTCCATGGTATATGCTTCTGAGAGACCACTTGGTACGTGTCCGACTTCTTGACAAGCACCGCAATGGCATCCCCAACATTTGCCGAGTAGAGGGTCGTTCCTTTGATGTATGCCACCAGAGCAGATGCTCCGCCGCGCCCTTCGTCTTCCCGAGCTAGAGCAAAGAGTTCGCGATCGAGCCCAAGGAAAGTCCGACGAATAGCACTGACCGTATCCCCTTCCAACTTTTCCAGTTCGATTTTGAGACATGATCCAAATCGGTCCTTTAGATGACTCGTCATCGTGCTGTTAGAGCGATAACGGTCGCTACGTCCGTCAAACAGGCCGAAAAGACTCTCGTCTTCCTTCGTTTGGAACTTGGGGTGCACGAGATCCCAGATGCACAAGTTTTCGCCAACGCCCAGAGTATCGGCCATTCCATATGACATGTTGTGAAGAGTTGACATGGAAGTTCGTACGCGTCGGTCCACCGAGTTCTCAGGGACATTATCCGTGATTGTGACATCCATCAGTCCGAGGCATCGCAGGTGAGTAAGGTTCCCGAATTCCGAGAGGTTGCCTTGACGATTTGCCACTGGAGCCCCGTCGACATTAGTCCGCTTGATCTGCAGCCTCTTGTTGCCCGACATGTTTAGATACTTGAGCTCCAAATTCCAGTTCCTAAATGCGTAAGTCGATAGAGTTAACGCTAGCTTTCCACGAAGATGTAATTGCATAAATCCACGACTCATACCAATTCCAATCATAGGGCCAGTTTGAGATATTGTACTTGAGCATGTTGCACCCAACATCCAGAACCACCAATCGATTAATCTTGCCTAGCTCAGCTGGGAGGGTCGTCAGTCGGTTACCATTGACATGCAGCACTCGGAGGTTTCGAAGGCGCTCGATGTCTTCGGCCGGCAGACTGGTCAACTGGTTCCCACTCAGATATAGTTCAACGATGTGTCCTACATTTGGTATCTTGTTCCGCGGAATTTCGGCAATATAGTTGTGACTCAGGTTCAAAATTTGGAGATTGGTGAAGTACGAAAGAGGATACATAACTTCGTCCGGCAACCGATTGTCGCTCAAACAAAGGCTGTGAAGAGACATGGCCAGGGGAGGCGAATATGGCACACAAGTATTTTGCGAAGGAAGGGGGATAGGAAGATGCTTGGGCCGAGAAGGAGAAGGCGACGAACTCGGCGACGACATTTGCATGGGACCTTCAAGATATGTCAAAGCCGAGTTTGAAAAAGATCCTCCATTAAGTGACGTACTCTTTGGAGGATCAGGGAAGGTGTCCAGTAGGTTCGAGGAAACGTTGAGTGAGATAAGCGAGAGTCTCCAGATCGCGGTAGGTAGTTCGCTCAGATTGTTGCTATGGATATCCAGCGTGATCAGGGAATCCAATAGGCCGATTTCTTCAGGTAAAGACGAGAGATTGTTGTTGGCGATCATTAAAACCTTCAGCCTCTTCATGGTACCAATCCCTGCAATCGAGCCGATACTGTTGTTCTCCAGGATCAAGACCTCCAGACTTCTCAGGTTCTCAAATAAAGTTGGAGGGAGATTGGAGAGTTTGTTGGATGACAGGTCCAAGGATGTTAAGGTTTCTCCAGTGCCGCTCAGGTTGATGTCGGTCATATTGCACTTGATGAGTGACATTTTCACAAGTGCTTCGAAGGAGCCGCTAAGAATGACATTGATATTGTAGTCGACCAAAAGTTCCTGAAGGACTGGCAATTTGCTGACGGCGTCCAGGTTTAAGATTCCGTTTTGTCGAATATCAAGCTTCCGCAGTCTCAAAAGGCGGTCGATCGCTGACGGGAGATAGGGGCCAATTCGGTTCCCAAAGAGCAATAGCTTCCGAAGCCTTGAAAGCTGGCCAATCTCTTCTGGAATGTCGGCAATCTCGTTGAAGCTCAAATCCAGTTCTTCCAGAGACGCTATCCTGCATAGTACCAGAGGTACCTTGGAGAAGTTGTTGCCTGACAAATTGAGGATCCGGAGGTATTCAAACGTCTGGAATGAGTTGGGTATTGTCTCAAGCCTGTTGCACTGTAGAAGAAGTGTCACCAGTTCTCTTGCGTCCTCGAGGTGGGCTTTCTCTAAATCTTTGATACGATTTCCTCGAAGGTCAAGCACTTGAAGATAGATGATTGAGCGGACGTTACCGGGAACTCGGCCAAGATCGTTGTATGCCATACGAAGCTCCCTCAAGATGCTGCAGTTCTGGACAAAATCTAATGGCAGGTCCATCCTCTGGTTATGCGAAATATTCAGCCGAACAATATCCTTTGCTTTTGAGTACAGGAAGATTGGGATCGTTGGCAAGCATCTCCTCTGCAGATTGACGTCGGCGTAGTCGGCATGGTCTTGGATATCGGCCTCCTACATGATAAAATTAATTAGTAAAATTGATCTTGCAAGTCAAGTTGTCACCTTGCACGAATTTACGTGGTCGTAAGACAACATACAGTAGTCAAAGGCGTGCCATTCTCTTCAAAGGTGAAGCGACATAAGAAGCTGTTGTCCTTGCCGCAAAGCTCCTCGAGTTTGTCCTGGTCCGTATACCCAAACTGCAGCAGACATTTCCGCAGAATATTCAGAGGTCTTTCATTAGGTCCTAGCTGCCGAACTTAGAGAGAGACAACAAAAATCTCAGGCTCGACATCTTTGCATCCAATATCAAAGCTGTGCTGTTGGAAATCCTTACCAATGTTGTTTCGAAGCATATACAAGTGGTATTTGGATGTGTCCGGCTTGAAAATTTTTTTACCGAGATTAGAACTGAGCTTGCTGGCAGTGGTGTTGAGAGTGCAGTTGATAGTCGTGTAGGTGGTATCCGGTCTGAAAATCCTGACAGTTGGTACTTTCTTCTTAAAGTCTTCACACTCGCTTATATCCATGTCTTCTGAGCTATCCTCCGGCGTGAGGGCTTGAGACCGTTGAACGGTGCCGATAGTGGTAGATGGAGGTTGTACTCCCCAGCTCTCAGGAGGCATCCAGCTCTCGCTTCCACTTGCTCCACTCAAAAGCCAGTTGTTATTGTTATTAATAGTGAGACTGTTGTTATTGGCATTGACGTTGAGGTGGTTGTGGTTGTGGTGGCCGTTTTTGTTGTTGTTGGTGTTGTTGATGCTGGACATGTCTCCAATGTCAACTAGGTAGCGAAGTAAGGCAAGATATGAAAATTAGCATACCTCAAAAGAGAGCAACTTGTCCTAATACCGACTCCCCGCGGACACACATACACACGATCCCTGGGAACGTCGCTTCCTACGAAAGTTCATTAAATAGGAAAGTATCGACGATTAAGTCCAAGGTTTATGCATCATTTATATCATAAGCATAGCGATACATACCCCACTCTTTGAGTGTTTCTTGCCAACATGTAGACCTCGTTGAGTATCGTCATAATGCCGACGCTCGGGGTGGGAAAGGTCTGGATCTGGGAAGAGTGCTAAAGAAAAGGCATGAGGTATCGATGTAGATGGTGACATTGTATGAAAATCGTCAGATGCCTTTCGTGGCCCTGAAGGTCAAAGAAAGGAAGCATATATTAGGAAAGACGCCGCAAGGTTTTGAACAAGGACATAGGCGAATGAGTAAATAGGATTGAACAGTAGCGGTGAGGGCATGCGTCTTCTTACGGGGGTGCTGTGAATTTGGCTGCGATTGCGATGAGTTGTGGTGATGGCCAAGGTGCGCCTTTTTTTTGAAGATACTGAAAAGAGTCTTCTTTGGCTCCTTAGTTGGAGCATGCGACTCTTGCTCAGGTCTTATAGGAGTATCCAAGTTGTCATTCGACTTCGACCTGTAAGGCTCCAAGCCGTTCTTCATAGAGCTTTGTAGGGGAGTACCAGGCGGCGGTGTGGTTGGAAAGAGTCTTGGTCCATGAAGTTGGTGTATTGACTCTGAATGGTCAGGCGACGACGATCGCGAATACGAATCAATGGAACGCCTCCGATCAATATCTGAATGGTTGCCTGGGTTACTGTAGCTGTTTTGGCGAATATGGGTGTTGGGCGGTAGCTGTGACAAGTTCTGGCTGCTGCTGCTTTGATATTGGTAGTAGCCTGCGCCACTGCTGCTGGCACCACTGAACTGGCTGTTAAGCGAGCTACTGCTGTTGGCTGAAAGGAGCGGGCCTATAGAACCATTGAAGATCATGGCGTTCCTATTGCTGTTGCTGTTGTTATTTGTGTTAACGCCGTTAACCAGGCCTGTTCCAGCATTGGGATTGATGACGTTATTGTGATTATAGCTGGAAAAGGACGTCTTGCGGGTATGGCTTTGGGAATGAGAGTCTTGGTCTGGTGAAGATGGCCTTGAGGCAGAGCGGAAAAAGGCGCGAATACCAGAGTCGTTGCTGTCTTTGTTATTCTTATGTCGAGGCATGATGGGTGTCTGAGCTAAGGTCTCGAGATGGTGTTGGTGTGGCTGGTTCAAAGTACTACTATTACTGTTGCTGCGACCATTTATAACTCTCGGTCGTTGGTCGCGCTCCTCTGACGGTACATGAGAGTAAGGTGATGACCGCGGATCAGAGCGCGCATGCACATTTGAGAAGTATCCAGAGCTGGCAGACGAGCGACGCTCAGTGGAGGTGGCAATAGGATCGGAGGTAGAGTTTGGGTTGGCCTTGGCTATATGTATGCCTCGGTCATTTTCGTTTGGCTGCGAAGGGGCCATAATGGAGTAGAGTAGGCGGTCAGTAATAATAGGGCCTAGACGAGAGGAAAGAATGGATGGTAGAAATGATGGATAGAGTAGAGGTTGAAGTTGAAGACAAAGAAGATGAGGATTTACTAAAGACGAGTAAGGGTTTAGATTGACACGAGCTGTTTGGAGCTGCACGCGAACCACCAGTATTCAGTGATAATAATGGTAGAGCGCAATAAAAATGAGAAACCTTTCGTTAACTGAAAATCCATCGTTGTTGTATTTCAAAGGGCCACACTCGCATTTTGAAAGGCAATCCCCAGACTCGACTCCATTTGTACCCTTCAATCATTTCAGCTCGACAAAGCGTAGCGCTCGATCCCACCAGCTGAACAGCTCGTTAGTCGAAACCCTTAGCCATTCACATCATCGCTATTCCGGCGTATTTTATTTAGGCTGAGCACGAGATGTACGTATCTTTGCCTCATTGTTCAAAGCATCCTTACAACTATACATTCATAATCGTTGTCATAGGTTCGGAACTGAGGCTCCCATGCGGCCACGAGGATTTTCATCGAGTAGTAAGTAGTATGTGATTATGAACTGTGAATTGCACATGGTCGAACTATAAACTCAATTACTGATTTTATATGCAGTAATTCTTGACATCAATAGGCAACCTCGTATGTGCCATCCAAACACATTCACACCCTACACTGACAGGCCAAGGCCGTTGCCTCCATAAGACGAGACAACTGAAACTGTCAATGAAGGTGCAATCCTAATACTAACAGAACCTACCTTTTTCTCTGAGTAAAAAGGCATCCTTCAACAAACATACCAACACTGTTTTCATCTCTTTCTCGCCTGCATCAAAAGTAAAAGCAATCGCCATCCTTCAGGGGTTCCTCACAAGTCTTCACCCTTTCCGCATTTCAAGCCAAACAAACAACAAAACGTCCATTCTTTGTGTTTGGATGAACAGAGACCTGCTTGTAGGGCTTCTAATCGAATCATTCGAATCGAATTCGAATTCTCCAATTCGATTAGAAGCGCTACCTGCATGTTATGTCTATCATGATTTCAAATCATGCAGCGGCTTGTTGGATAGGTTGTGCTGTGCAGGATGTGCCCAATGCTCTCTTTGGTGTGGTACAGTCTCATCTTGAAACTCACTATACAGCGGAATAAGCCACCATAGTCAAGTGACGCGCCACCAACCATACATCCTATTTAGATTAGCCATAGTTATGCTTTTACCAATTCACCTTGTTGTGGGGCTATTTCCATAGGAATAGTGTACTGGTTTGGTTGACGAAGATAAAGTCACATTTACTGAGTAGCATGCAGTCTACTAACCCTATGTAAGACTGCACACCACTAGAATGTAACAAATAAATTCTTTCCCAATATTGTATTATTAATGACTAATGAGAAGCAGTGAGAGCAACTGACACTGTCAGTCGATTTTTCAAAATTTTATTCTTGTCTATTTTTTTCTAGTTTTTCTTATGTCAATTCCTTTGAAGCTCTTGGGGCGCAGAGACTTGTATCTCATTATCCACCTTCTCAGTTGACAGTCTCCACAGATGCCTGTGAGGTGCACAATCAAGCATTTTTCTATAGTGAGCACAGACCAGTAACGTGATACGTTCGGTGTCATAGAGATGGTCATCTCTATTCTCACTTCTCGATTCCGCGCTCACGCTATTTGCTCGCACTGAAGAAAAATTCTGGTCACGTGACCTAAAATTTCCGTCGACCTCCAAAAAATCCTATCACTCGTTCAAGTGACCCAATGCATTGGCCCGATGACCTTTTAGACGTCGCCAATCGCGCGCCAAAGCTAGAAACGTCCGGAAAACTCTGGATTATTCAGCAAACAACCTTATCTCAAGTATATATAGTATTCATATATGATAACATTTGTTCTGTAGCTCTCAATACACACAATTATTGATCTCAACTTGTTTTCTGGACCCTCTGATCTGACCCCACTCTGACTCTGATCTTCCTCTATCTGACCTGCACACACAGAAGCTCAACTCAAGCTTCCTTACTGATTGTTGTTCCACAAGTCAAAATCACACATTGTGGTTTTTGATCCATTTGAGAAACAAGTAATAACTTTATATGCAGCTTACAAGGAATGTTGGCTTTTTAGTCAAATGTATGAACCCAGATCATTTGGCAAAGAAATGACATCAATAGGAACACCTTCAGGAAAGTATCTCCTCTTCTTCACATGCATGACAGAGAAGAGACCTTTCTCCATCAGTGCAACTGCAGAAGCAGGAGATCCAAAATACAAATCAGCATAGACTGTTTGTGGTTCACCCATCCATGGCTTGACCAGATGCAACATGCCTCCCCAATGACCTTGCCTTGGTCATCAAACTCTGTGGCACAGCATTCTTGTCCGAAGCAAGATCAAGTTGGAGAATAATTGGCAGCATTTTGTACTCTTGTCCAACAGGATGGGGCTTTGCACAAATGTTGCATATGCCTGGCATGCCATCATCATACCTCTTGCCTTGCCACTGATTCATGCTCTCATCAGTGGTCAACCTCCAGCTAGGGATCATTATGTCCAGCAAGTTCTGGTTGTATGTCTCATAAAATGAATCAATCGGCAGCACCAATTCCCAACTTCATGGTCAGGAGGAATTCCATGTTGAAAAGTGTGGCATTCAAGGATGTCTTGGAAGCGCCTGTGGGACATGTATTGGGAACAGCCTCACTTTGAGTTGAATGGGATTGGGTCCTCAATATCCTGAAATGCTTCTTTTGTTGTCAATTCACAGCACCTGGCCAGCTACAGTGACACCCATCTCATGTACTCTGCAAAATCAAGGGGACATATAGGAAGCTGTTCATGGAGCACATCCAAGTCCAGCTTGACTTGGATATGCTCCCATGCCCAACTTGGTTGAGCATGCACTGCATTGGCGATCCATCCATCTCCCAATAATGTATGCATACTACATATCCACCAATGTGTGGAAAGTACATGATAGGGGAATATAGACAATGTCAAAGCTTTTAAAAATCGTGATCTCAACACTTATAGTCCACTAAGTGCAGGTATGTTTGATGAAATATCCAAATAATAGTAGCAATGTATGGTAGGTAGAGAGTGTATTTTCAACACAGGGATTTTGGGGAGAGCTTTGGGGGTTGAAACTCCACTTTGGGTGAGGGGTCCCACCCCCAACACCTAAATAAAGTATAGGTATAGTAGATATACAACATAACAAAAAAAAAAAAGTATTATATGGGTCAGCATGGCGATCCATCCATCTCCCAATAATGTATGCATACTACATATCCACCAATGTGTGGAAAGTACATGATAGGGGAATATAGACAATGTCAAAGCTTTTAAAAATCGTGATCTCAACACTTATAGTCCACTAAGTGCAGGTATGTTTGATGAAATATCCAAATAATAGTAGCAATGTATGGTAGGTAGAGAGTGTATTTTCAACACAGGGATTTTGGGGAGAGCTTTGGGGGTTGAAACTCCACTTTGGGTGATGCCCTCAACCCCACTCCCCATATTTCCCTATGCTTGTCTTAATAATATTATTGCCAAGATCTCTCCATTTATCTTGCATATGACTTGTATGCATGGGTGATATATAGGTATTCACACTGTGTCTATTTATCATACATATAATTTGGTACAATGTCATGCCTACAATTGCCACTGTAACTTAAATCTGTAAGGTACTGATAAAGGCATAGAAAACAGCATATTTTTCACAAATATGTTTCAACATGGCTGGTATTATGCCCAAAAAATTACAGAAATGCTTTGCCAAGTTATTGGAAGAGAAATGGCAATTTTTGGATCAACCTTGGCCTATGTGCCCAAAGACTAAGAAGTTCCATAGATCAGAGATGAAGCCCATCCAAAATAGCCAGAGGATGAGAGACCTCTTGATGCATAGATTGGGTGCTATTCCTGTGTTCTTTTTCTTGACAGTTATATGGCCAAAGTTTTATTTCCCAGGTCCATACAGAGCAGTTGACAAAGGGATTGCTTTCCTATACTACTTTGTAGCAGGTCAAACAATGGACTCTATGTCACAGTTTATGCCAAGAACATCGTTTCATCAAGTGTATACTACATTCTTCAAGACAGAGAAGGCTTTGTTTGATAAGTATATCACAGAATGTCTGTCTACCATGTTTTCTACCCCTGAGATTCGTGTAAGGTCTGCAAATTGGAAGAACCCACCTTTATTTAAGCATATTACACTACTTTTAGATGGACATGATACTCGTGCTACTTATGGTGAGAACAAAGTAGACATGTTTTCCTACAAACTTAGGAAATCTGGATTAAGGACACAGGTATGCATCGACATTAATGGAATGGCAATTCTTGTATCCAAGTCTGCATCATGTAAAAACAACAACGACGGATCTATGTTATTGGCTATGAAAATTGGTAACAAGATCAAGGATGTAGACTGTATTGGTCTTGATGGGGGTTACCCACAGCATCTTGGTGCTATTTTAGAGCAAGATGATGAACTCACCCTCAAGAACTTTTGTTTTCCAATTAGGAAGAAGAGACTGCAACCATTACATATGGATGAAGCTAATTTCAACAGCATGTTTGGTGCTTTTAGATCCATGGTGGAGAATACATTCTCTGAATTAGGAACTGCATTTAACAAGCATAACAACAAAGATCCAATCCGAGTTGACTCTAAGAAGGAGTTTAACATGAACTTACGATTATGTTTATTACTGCTAAATGTCAAGAAGTTTACAGACATGCTGAATATACAACCATCTCCACACCATTTAGCTTGGAAGGATGAAGGGTTTGACTATCCAACAGACAAGAAACTTATTCCTGATGTGACTGAGACTTACACAGTCTTAAACAAGTTGGAGTATGGCCATGAAATGCTAAAAGCTCAAGAGGCATTCTTGGCTATGGACATTGCAGAAGATGATGAAATGGAGGAGGTGCATGGAAATAGCCATACAATAGTAGAATGTGTTCAGATACCACAAAGGAGGAAAAAGTAGTAATATTTGTGCCACATTACACTATACATTTACAAATTTTTAAAAACTACAGTATAAACACCTACCAATATCTCATCAAATTAACAATCATCAGATCCACTATCTAAGTCATAGTCCTCAACCTTGCTATCAAGCCAACATTTCATATCAAAGCTACCTTGAGATCTAATCTTTTGCACTGCTGTGAACGTCATATGTGGAACCATAGGTATATCTATATAACCTCTCCTATCCTCAGACTGCTTTCTCCATGAATCCCAAACTTTAGTCAACGACTTAGCAGCTCTGATCTTCAGCCCACATTCTGTGATGAAATGGATGTAATAAGCCTGCCTGTATTTTGCATATCCAGCAGCAACAACAGTATACTGGGTGTTTGGTTCAAGGACATTATATACAGCTTTAAATAACGAGGTGTTCCTAACCTTGAGTTTTCTGATGAATATGCCTTCTTCATCATCCTCATCAACCTCAACAATATCTGCTAGTGGTGCATTTCTGTGATCATGTCTAGACTTATGCCATGCAATCTTGATGTTATCTACTTCTATGATACCAACTTTGGAGAATTTTCTCACTCCAGTTGGGGATGCACTTCAAGATGGATACATACCTTTTGCACCACCAGGAACTAATGTTATAGCAGTAGATCCAGACTCACGTTGATAGGTCACCTTCTTAGAAATATAAGGTACTTCACTGCGATCTAGCTTAAACTCATGGTAATATATAGGACGATTG
>KN042416.1:945071-964344 GCA_000739165.1 Podila verticillata NRRL 6337 | reverse complement strand
TGGCAATATGTAAATACTTTTTTCTTGGGAAAATACACTGCTACCATGGATGTGATATTTTATGCTCTTTGTTTCCATTGTTTCTTGAATGGGCACTCATATGTAGTACATCCAGAGAGTAAATCTTGGGCATTTCTCATATGACGTCGATACTCCTTATATGTTAGCAATTCAGGGCCATAAAATGTCAGCTCAAGTTGTGTATATCCATAGTTTTTATATCTTTCCAGTCTCCTTGCAAACTTTCCTTCTTTTAGCACCAAGTTCTCCATTCGACTTCCAAGACTTTTCCTAACCTCAGTACATTCTAACATTTGTATAAACTTGTTATATACCTTGTGTCGGATATTTTGTGTTTCTTCTGTATTTCCCATCCATGATACACAATGGTCACCTACACGATTTCTATCATTGATAATAGAATGGACACCATGCTCTTCTAGATGCTTCGTAATTTGCAACCTGGTAGAGATATATTTGCAATCATGTGTGAAATCTACATCATGAAGAGTCATGTCCTTATCCCTTATGGTAGAAAGCATATCCTCCAGTTTCTTCATGAGCTTCTTCACAGTGCAATCATGAAGAGATACCTTGATTGCAATATACCCAGGTGTAAATGCTGTATTGCATTCTTCCCTGCACTTTTGTATTTGAGCATTGCTAAAATACACAGATCCTAGATAGAGAAAGCCAGAAGATATAGGCTTGATAGATTCTATCTCTAGAGAGTTGTTTGCAAATATTTCACAAAGCACAGATATATGTTTGCCTATAGATCTGCCTTTACTGCTTTCATCTGTGGCATTCCAAAGTCCCCAAAACACAATGCTATCACAGAATAACTTGGAATACTCAGCAAAGCCCTCATGTTTGGGGCAATCAGCTGGAACATTGGAAAACTTACCCATGTTAGAAATCATGTCTGAACACATGTTCAAGGCATCATTGACAATAGCCTCATTGGATTGTGGCATTTTCTTTGTACTTGATGTTAACCTACTTATGGACTTGATAATATTCCTGGATTTATTCAAACGTGGAACTCTTCCATGATCGGTTTTTAAAAAATTGGGTGCACTGTCTATTTCTATGGTTTATGCAACAGATAATTTCTTTAGCATCTTCTTTAACTTGGCCATCTCTCTCTCCATATCTTCCATGTGGGCCTCAAGTTTCTGGTTCATGGATTTCTGTTCTTCAAGAATATCAAGTAAGAGTTGTGTAGTTTGTTCCTTTGCTTTTGTTTTGTATGTGGAAGTCTTTGCCTTTTTACAATCCTTGCATGTTGCACCACAGTTTCTGTAAAATCCTTGAACTTCGTCCTTCCTTTCACCACATACATTGCATAGTTTATCCACCATGATGATATACCTAGTGGAAGTGTTCTATGGAATTATCTACAAATTGTCAATCAAGCTATACTATATCATATACACAATAATAATTATTAATTAATACCAAACTGTGTAGCACTATACACCACGTTCCAAGATGGCAAAAGAAAAGCATTGCAAAACGTGTGATGAAAGAAAATCATCTACAGAGTTTTATAAGACAGATGCCAGCATGTGTAAAGAATGTAAGAAAGAGTACTCTAGGACTAGGTATAAAAGTCAAGCTAAACCAAGCACTGATGATTGTAAGGAAAGAGTCATCGAGTTAGAGGAGAAGGTAGAGTCTTTGGAAGAGATAGTAAGAACACTTGTGCAAGAACTGGATACCTTAAAGGAGACTATCTCTCATGCAATGCACAAGCAACAAGGTGATACTGGCAAGAAATTTGTGGATGATGATGATGTGATATACATTCCAGCAAAAGATGGTGATACTAACACTATTCCTGAGCTTGACATCAAAGCAACTGCTGTTCAGAACCCTAACCACACCTACTTGGTGGATGAGGACACCACAGATGAGTATGACATCTATGAGACAAAAGAGGATATTATATTTCTTAACCACATGATGCGTTTGTGTGGAACATTGTATGTGGTTGAAACCGAGATGAAACCATATGATATATATACATACTCTCATGAAAAGACAGAGAAGAGGTATAAAAGACTAAGTAGAAATAAGAAAGAATTACATAAAGAATATAAGATGTGTAAGAAAACCCACCTACAGAGATTCGGATCAACAGAACCTGATGAAAAGATAATGGACTGCTACATCATGATTGCTAAACAGGGGAGACATGAGATACTTGAGAACATCAGGTGCAAGAGAAAAGATTTGTAGCACTGTAGTTTTTAAAAATTTAAGGCAGATATGTAGAGATCTTGGCAATAACATTATTAAGACAAGCATAGGGAAATATGGGGAGTGGGGTTGAGGGCATCACCCAAAGTGGAGTTTCAACCCCCAAAGCTCTCCCCAAAATCCCTGTGTTGAAAATACACTCTCTACCTACCATACATTGCTACTACTATTTGGATATTTCATCAAACATACCTGCACTTAGTGGACTATATGTGTTGAGATCACGATTTTTAAAAGCTTTGACATTGTCTATATTCCCCTATCATGTACTTTCCACACATTGATGGATATGTAGTATGCGAGATGGATGGATCGCCATGGCTTTGTTTAATGGGAATGAAAAGACCATAGTCAAAACCCTTCTTGGCATCTTTGTGCACTGGATACAAGAGGAAAATGCTGATCACCATTGAAAAACCTCTTTGATTCTCTTATTTCTCTGCTCTGGCTTGCGGTTAAAAGTGGTCTTGCCTACTTTCATGTTCGCAGTTGCTTCTTCTCTTAATTGTCTTCTCAGACGTTTTTCTTTGTTCTCTCTTATATGGATCAAATGCTTTGCTATGTGTGGGTTGTCCATTCTTTTGCTCTTCCAGTATTTTTTGATGATACCTGTGGAGTCAAATTGTTCATACTTTAGCTGCTGGTTGTATGAGGAGTCATATCCTTTCCACTTCACCATGTACAGCACCCCCTCATCGGAGATCGAATGGTTGAGGATCTTTTCGATCTCAAATGACTCGTCATTCCTGGCATCAAGGGCCTGCGTGACCTGGTTGAGTTGCCCAGGAGAGTACCGGCAGGGTAATATCTCAGCAGTGGGGTTGAGGAGCGTGTAAGAGCCATTTGTTGAGTGAGAGAGAATCTTGTAAGGGCCATGATATTTAGCCTCAAGCTTACTGCCAGGAGTATCTTTGGTAGCCATGACATAGGTGCCAGGCTGGAAGTCACGAATTTGATGAGAGCGATCAAATTTCACTGCCATAGCTGTCTGAGTCTCAGTACTTTTTTCAGATATGGCTGGGTACACCAAATTCATGAGATACTCAAGACACTTTATATTCTCCTCATCAGTTAAAAGATGGGACTCGACTGTGGAAAAATCCGTGAGATTAGCAAATGATCTACCATAGAACAATGAAAATGGTGTCAAGTTATGGAGACTGGCAGCCCTGGTGTTAAGTTGTAACTGTGCCATGGGTAGATATGTATCCCATTGGTCGCGTCGTCCTTCAAGTTGCTTTTTAATATTATCCTTCATGGTCCAAATGAATCATTCAGCCACACCATTCGATTGTGGATGATACAGTGTCAATAAGCAGTGGTCTATATGCAACTTCTGGTTCATGAGTTTACAGATCGAGTTAACAAACTCAGATCCATTATCACTTTGTACAATCTTTGGGAACCCTATACCACAAAAGAGTTTGAACAAAGCTTGTGCAATTGTCTGAGCCTCCTTATTAGGTAGCGGTTCCAAGAAGACAAACCTTGTGCAAATATCAATGGTGACAAGAGCAAACTTGTTGCCAGTTGCACTGGTATCGAATTCAGCTAAATCCACAGCAATGTGCTCACCCGGTAGCCTAGCATGGATTGGCTTGAGAGGATGGTAACCCTTCCAGGCAATATTGAAGTACTGGCATTGTGGGCATGCACTTATCCATTTAAGGCAGTCCTCTTTGAGCTTAGGCCAAGTTTTACCCGATTTCTGGATTGTGTTGGCCATGGCTCCTGTCCCAAGGTGCCCAAACTCATGAGTTTGTTGAAGTATGTGCTTCTTCTCTTCCTCTCCAAGGATGACCTCTCGGCGCACATCATCAGACTGAAACTCATGCATGTATGCTTCATCCATTATGAATCTAGTGCCGATCTTGAGATCTGACCCAGGGGATGTGTCTGATGGTGAGCATGTTTCCTCTAAGGTTGCAGCCTTTAAAGCTCGGGTGACTGCAGCAACTACTGGTTGTGCGTCGGTGCCCATGTCCATGTTGCAGTCTTCTTTTTCTTTAGTGGGGTCATCATCTTCATTGAAGGTGCAGGACAATGCATCTGGGATGATGTTCAGTATACCTGGTCAGTAGATGCACTCAAAATCGTAATTAAAGATTGTCTCTTTCCAGTTCGTAATAATCTGGGGAAGTTCTTTTTGCTCATGAATGTAGGTCAGCGGATGGTGATCAGTATACAGGGTGAACCTACGACCCCAAATGTATTGGTGAAAACAATTGAGTGCAAAAACGATCCCAAGCAACTCCTTTTTGTATGCCGGATAATTCCGTTCACTTTTATGCAACACTCTCACCTGGAATGAGATGAAATTGATCTTTGACTTGTCTCCATTTGGTAGTTGGTAGATTACTGTTCCTATTCCAACTCCAGAAGCGTCCATTGCAATATAAAATGGCAAGCTGAAATCTGGAAAACAAAGGCAAGGTGTGAGAATTATTGATCACCGCAATTTGTCAAAGCTCTATCTCTCCTCTCTGGTAAGTGAAAACGTGCCCCGTTTGTTTCGTATTGCTTCCAGAGGTGCCTGTTGTATTTTGCCACCAAGACGCCGCCAACATGCTGCTTGCATGACGTCACCGCATTGCCAATACAATGCTTGGGCAACGTCATCGCACTTGTAACGCGCCACCAAAATACATTAGCCAATGCACATAGAATAATCATATGAACCGCGGTCACAGGCACATTGGGCTACTATCAAGCCCACTGTGCCAGGCCTAGTAAAATCCTTCTTCTTTTCTTGTTAACTTTTGGGAGATTATATGACAGTGCCGCTAGCACACTATACAGTGGTATATATTTGCAGAAATAGTTAAATAAACCTAGGTATCTTTGTACCATCTTTTTGTTGCGTGGGTATGCCCAAGCATATATATTCGCGATTTTCTTTGGATTAATTCGATGGCCTTTGCTGTTGACCATTTATCCTATCAGCAGCAGTTCAGTACAGTAGAAATTACATTTGTCTGGATTGATAATGAGCTTCACTTCAGTTAAATGCTTTACTACTGTTATACAGTGATCAAGGTGGCTTTGACCTTCTCGCGTATGGGAAATAATATCATTGACAAAATTATCAGCGAAATTAACATCACTGAATAGCTCTGACAATCCTCTTTGGAATATACTTGTGAGTGGTTGTAATAAACTTGGGATAAGTTTATTCAAAGTTGGGTCAGAGGAAGAGTATTTTCAAGGTCAGGGTCAGGGCAAGTATAAGAGTTTTTGGAAAAGGAGATATTGTATTGAAGACTGAGGAGATATGACTATGAACTGTTAACTATATATATATATATATGTGAGGACCATGGATTAGTCATCAGCGAAGGTTCTAGCACATTAATGCAAGTCCTTGGCCGTCACTAGTGTTGTCACTAGTGTCATTGCATGAACTTCTAGAAAGATCGAGAGTACTAGTAAAATCAACTATCGGGAGGTCACGTGACCTAAATTTTCCCAATAGCGTGAGTGAGAGCGTCAGAGATGACCATCTCTATGACAGCAGTTTTAATCCAAAAGGTGCATGTGCGAATTTGTACTGTCAGTTATCATATGTGAATGCTGTAAGCTCTTGGCTTTCTTCTTTAATTTTCATTTGATGGAATGCTTGCAATAGATCAAAGGTAGAATAACATGCCACTCCTGCCACTTTTGCATGTCCATCGGAGATCTTAGGCAGTGGAAATTGATCAGTGTCTAGTAGTTGCTTGTTTAGCATATGTGGGTCCAAGCAAACACAGTGCTTTAGTATTTTGTTTTCTAGATCTCACCTTGCAGCCATCATGAGTGTGCTGTTATATGGACAGTGCCCTTCTATCGGTACAATAACACCATCTTTGAGCCATTGCTTTACAGTTTTGTCAACCTCAGTTTTCTCCATTTGCGAATAAAATTGTCTGGGTCTTTCTTGTACTTTACAGTTTGGTCCGACTTTTAATTCTACTACCATTGAAGGTAAGGTGCAATGTGATGCTGGATCAATCTTGGCGTTTTCGTCCAGATAGGGTTGTAATTTATGCATGAATTCTGCCTTTTCAGCAATAAATTTGGGTGTTAATTCCACTTCCAGTGTCTTTAGTGGCACTAGAGGTGGTTTCTCATCTGTAGGGACCCATAGAAAATCTTCTCGCTTATAGTGCAGAAGCCTGATGCCAGCTATGGTGAACCCTAGCATCGAGAAAAGGTCCATACTGATCACAACGTCATAGTGGTTGAAGTCCATGATGTGCATGTGTACTTCTAATGATTTCTTGTTGCAAATAAGCTGTATGCAATTGCATGTAGTGTAATCAGGGACTTTCGTTCCTGTTTTGATCAAGGTGACAAACTCTCTGGGTATCGAGCCAAAGCATATGCCAGCATCCTGTGCTAGATCTCTGCTCAGGAGTGATATCATAGCTCCAGGATCTAATAGAGCTGTACATAATATGCCATTGATCATGCATGGGACCGATAGACAGTTATCTCCTGGTATCGGTTTTTTGAACCCATAAATATTTTTCAAGTCTTTAGGGTGTAGATAGTTTGAATGGTGTTCTTCATTATCAAATTCAATATCTCGCATATGTACGTCATCGTTCTTATCAAACGCACTGACTGCTTTGAAGCTAGTATTATTTGGCCAATGACCGCAGTCATCTTGGTGATGGTCCTGTTGCTTGTGCACGTTGTTGTCACCACAACCTTTTCCGTAATAGTTTCAACCACTGTTATCCATGTGATGATCTTTGGACTCATACTGATGATTATCCTGGCAGTCGCGGTTGTCTCGGTGGCCAGGAGATCATGATCACAAACGTCGTCGACAGTCTCTGTCTTGTTCATTGTTTCGTTTTTTAGCATTGGCCTTGCGGAAAAAACAATTCTTGTAGTGGTGTGGCTTAACAGCATCTTTACAGGCCTGAGAGTAGTGACAATCTGACGATGATCCTGATGAGTTGTTCGATCGCAACAAAAATGTCAATGACTGAGACTTCGAGTGCCTCATCTTAGGCATAGCATCATAATGGTCGTCAGTATGCATGCGTTTAGGAGCTCTGTCTTGTCCATTGCTCAATGTACTAATGTCTGCTTTAAACTGGGATAGGAACCAGGCAGTATGGTCAGTTCTGTTGCCTTCGATGGTGCCGGGAGTCTCGTGTAGAAACTTGAGGTACTCTTTAATGGACTTGATGTTGTCCAGCAACTTGTATTTGTTCATTGTCGCTTGCATGCCAACATCCAAGAGGTAACAGCTGAGCGGCTTGACTAGCCATGAACAGTCACTGTCATCCATGTTGGCTGCTTCCATAAGCGGCAATAGATGATCTGAGAACGTGCGCATGGTCTCGCCATGCTCAGGGCACATTTTAGTGATGATATTGGCAACCTTGGAACTGACTGACTCGAATTTAATCAATTTGTGTAGGGCTTCGATCACTTTCTCCATGTCCGGTCTTCAACAGGCATCTGTGCGATCGCTGTTTCGTAGTCCTTGGCAAGTCCGATCTTGACAAGTGACATGGGTAAGTACGACCAAGTGACTTTGTCAAAAAGGTTGTCTGTGAGATGCAGTCAGAGCGTGCACTTGATATCTTCTTTGAACTTTATGACCCTTTTAGTGATTTCTAGAAGTGCTAGGTCCTTGTCGTTACTCAGTGTTGTCCGATCAACTTCTAAGGTGGGTTGGTTTTTTAACTCAACATGCTTTAGCTTTGTGACATCGATATTCTTTGTGCCTTTGATGATAGGAATATGGTCAATCTTATAGATGGCTTTAATGGCTATGCGGACAGAGTCGGAAGGGTCCCATTTGACTACGCAGTCATCGACCTTCAGTGCCTCTGTGCCTGTGCTGTCTTTTCTCTTCTTGCTCGACGAGGTAGATGTCAAGTCTGTGGTAACATTGTCGAGACAAACCTTGAAAGCCACATAGAGCGTTTGTTTGGCGTCTTTTCCACAGTCCTCGAGCTGTTTAACTTGGTTCATGACTGAGTCTCAAATGGCTGTTTGGTTCTCATCCAGCTTGCATAATTCTGCTTTCTTGCGAGCCAAGCTGAGACAGAGTGCTTTAATGGCTCTCGTCACCTGACATTGCCTTGCGTTTAGAAACATAACAAGGTATGGCTTCTTGGAAGCTTTTTGCCTGAAAAATAATGACAGTCACAGGAGTCGGTGAGAATAAGAGAGAGATCTTTATTAGGTAGATCAGACAGGGACTTATGCGCTGTCTGATCATGTGACCGTGACTGTCTCTTACGCTGTAGCATAGGTTGGTGGCGCATTTACGTCACATTGCCTATAGGCCTCGACTTGGTCTCGAAGTCCTTGCTCAGATTCTTTGTACTCAGGTTCGCTGCCAGAGTTGGAGTTGGCTTCTTCTTCGAGTTGCATGCCTTGCATTATGGCTGCTATTTGGTTGTCCAAGTCTCCATTGGTCATAACCGAGTCTTCCCTGCCTTCTGGGGTAGTCTCATGCTCAGAGTTGCTGCTTGAGCCCTCTTCTTGTTCCTCATTCGCGGTTTTGGCTGCCGGCTGCCTAGTGGCTCCTTCGGGTTTGGCTGGTGGCAGCCTAGTGGTGCTACGTTGCTTAGTCATGGTGGCGAGGGCACGGTAGGCAGTGAATAGTGTTGCAATAAATAGATAAATAATAATGTAGGTGTTGGTATACTTTGATGTATGGTGCTTATTGCGTTGATATGGGTATGGGTAGTGTTGCTGGTGATGGTGCTGTAAATGTAGGTGTGTGGGAAAATTTGAAAGTATCGATGGGGGTGACGTGGCATAAACCAGCCAATCAAAATTCCTGAAAAAATGAAATGTTTTGGCTCGTGGAAGTCAGGAAGATAGAAAGGTGAGGTTTATTTGTCTCGGCATGCATGCAGATATACTGCTAATGCATACCCGATGCTTAAGGGGTACTCAAGCGGGTCTCTTTTCTAACTAAGTGAATAAAAACGGAAGAAATACGCCGGGAGATACCTCGGACGTTACAGTAGCGCTTCTAATCGAATCGGATAATTCGAATGGGTTACATAGGATTAGTGCATCTATCTATTCGAACAATTCGAATTCGATTCGATTCAAGTGCATTCGAATCGAATTTGAACAGGGGTGAATTCGATTCGAATGATTCGATTAGAAGCCCTAGAGTGAAGAAGTGAATGAAAAGTGGGCGTTCGCGCTTTTTAATTTTTCAACGGGGGGAGACCAAAAAAAGGGTGAAGAATTTGACACATTTTTTGCCAATTGCTTACGCATTTCAAGACGCACTAGGGTTGTCCCTGGTGGATCTTTGCGTTTCGCATTCAGCGAAAATTGCGGACGCATTTTTCGTGACAAAAACAAAAAACATGCACCAAAAACCCAGGTTTGAGACCCCCTATTGAGCATAAAGCCTCAGGTGAAAACGGGAGTTTTATTGACCAGTCTTCAATGTGGACACTGTAAGTGTCGTTTTTTTTAGATGATACCTTGTTTGCTCAACAAGACCATATACCATGCTTTTCCACCCATGCTCCCTTTTCTTTCATCAATCGAGAAATCATTCCTTGTCCAAGCGACTTGCGCCCGAGATTGTTCTCCACTCCGAGATAAACGAGATTCACGCTCGAATGATCTTGCGTCGAAAGCAACAGGAAGATGGCAAGAAAGAACCCACAGAAGAAGGCGAGCGCGACGAGCAACGCTCCATCCTGGCCTTTCAAAAATCAACTTTAGCACTGCTTCTGCCCCATCCAACTCCACGATTCCTCTACAATGTCAGTTCCTTCACACTCGAGTCCATCCGCAGGATTGATACATTCGGCTGGCGCAAGATGACTGAGATGGAAAAGTACGCTATCTTTGCCTACTGACACGGTATAGGGTCCGACATGGGCTTGACATTTGTGCCAGACACACTCAAAGCACTTGCACTCTGGCCCGAGGACTAGGAAGCTCGCCACTATGACCAATATTGCCGCGCGGGTCAAGTTCTCAGTAATACCTTGATAAAGGACATTGTCCGCTCTTTCCCTTTGCCATCTTGGATGCAAACTTTTGTTGCACAAGCTGTCCATGGCATGATGTCGCACCGAAACCAGGAGGCCAACGGGCGGGTTGTTTGTTTGTTCAACTCTTTCCTACTATTTGCTTGCGTGCCTGGCTCTGGGTCCATGCTACCTGGACACGGGTTGCGGTGCCTCCTCGAGTGCTTGCATTGATGAAGTCCAGCCTGTCGATCGATAGCAAGACGGGAAAGTGTATGCCAAGAGACGAATTTCTGAGAAATTGGGATGCTTGAGAATGAGATGGTAAATACGATTTATTTGGGGGCGTGCTTTGTGGCGCTTGTGGTGATTTGGAATGTCATCAACCTGATAAACAATATATGCAAATGTTCAGCTTCCCACTTGTTGGAATCATCATAAAACCGAAGACTTGTTAGAGACTCGGCGAGTAGAAAAGTTGGATCGTCAAAGTCGGATTTGTTTCGTATGACTGTGTTGCGCTCCAAGAATCACTAGGGAGTGAATTAACGAAAAAAAAAAATGGAAATAGCGAGCCTCTTGTTTTCGAACTCGTCATTGTGCCATTTCAAACCATGACCCATGACGAAGCGGTCGAAGGTGATCGATCAGATGGTTGTGAGGTTTGGAAGGCAGTCATGTCATGCCTGGAGTGAAAAGCAATAGCAGCAAACCCTCTGCTTCAACCAGAATAATCTCCAATTTTCAGTTAGCATGTTCATGTTTTATCAGATCCATCGGTAATCACAGGGCAGAGGAGAGGGAGGGGCATCAGGAATGGATACGGAAAGGGAGTGGCTCATCATCAGAAGAGCGACTAGAAGGCGGGACAGGATTGGTCTTTATTCGTTTTATCTTGTCTCGAGGAATACAGTGACTGGATGGCAAGCTCATGGCGACTGCCGTCTCGGGCACATCAGATCGTCGTCCCAGTCCTCGCTGCCGACACATTTCCGGCAAATAAAAATTCCTTGGGGGTCGTACTTGTGCTTGATCTGGCGCAGACGAGGATAGTTGGCACCGAAAAAACTGTCCTGCCAGTCAGGCTCATTGGGATCGGCCTCGTTCAGATAAGAGCCTGAGCCCGGGGTGATGGCGCGTAGCCGACTGACAGCCTTGGTGAGGGCACGTTGAATTTCCAGTTGATCTTGATAAGAAACGTCATCGTTCCATTGGAGAGTCACCGCGGGGACCATCAGGGCTGAGCGCCATGCAGGTAGAACGGACGTGTCCTGAGAGTTACCCTGGCTGACCTGCCCGCCTGCAATAAACATCAGCATAATACTCGCTAGGGCCTTGACGCCCTCGACATCTCTCTGTGCCTCTTTAATAGCCGCCGCTAGCGCATCGACGCCTGTGGAGGATTCAAACATGGTCTGTGGGGCCAGTCTCGAGCCCATGAAAAAGTTGACCCCACTCTTCTTGATCGGCACATCCAGAATCGTGGGGACGGCGTCCAAGTAGGACGGGAGGCTCTCGACCGAGTTTTGGAGAATGATCACACCCAGGAAGGAGCGTGCGTAGCGAACAAAAGCCTCAATACTCGCTTGAGATTGTGCCAGATCGCCGTCCGGGAGATAGTAGTTGATCTTGAGAATGTGTACAATCTTGTGGACATTGAAGGCGTAGCCCGACCAGCCTTCTTTACCCCACTGGTTGTGGTGGGCCAGAAACTCGCGCATAATTTTGTCCATAGCCGTCCCAAAGAGCGAAACAATCGTGACTTGCGCCTTGATGATGTTCTTGAGCGCTGGATGGGTGCGCATGACAGCCTCGACCACCACACCAAAAGTGCCAGGACCACCACCCCGCAACGCCCAAAAGAGATCCTGGTTCTGATAGGCGTTAGCGACGCGCAGCTCACCATCTGCGGTGACGATCGTGTACTGGAGAACATTGTCGACGCAGAGACCATGAAGTTTGGAGAGCACTCCGTTGCCACCGCCGGTGCAGTAGCCACCTGCTGCTCCCACTGTGGATGAAGAGCCACCGACGACTATCCTGTTGTGCTCGTGCAAGACCGTGTTGAGCTCTTCGAATTGGACACCAGACTCGACCAGGACGGCTGGCTCACCCTTGGTGTCCTGTGGTGCGCCCTTGGGTACAAAGGCATCGACCACTTCCATTTTTTTCCTATGATGAACCCACAGGCTGAGTGAGTTGGGGGCTGTGCTGCGCCCGAGCATGTCGTGGCCCGTGTTCTTGATGACAAGTCGGAGGTTGTGCTTGGCTGCAAACCTGACTGTCTCCTGAATGTCCGTGGCAGTGGAAGCATTGACAGTGAAGAGGGGAACAGCACCTTGGCGACACGGTGGACTCAAGAAGTTGCTGGTGCCCAAACAGCCTTCACCCTGGTACGTTTCCCAATTGGTGTAAGTCATAGCGCCGGGCTGGAGCTGGCGCCAACTGTCCTCAAAGTAGCCCTTTTGGATCTCCCAGCACTTGGTAGAGTCATAGAAGGGGTTGTGACATGCGCGCGCAGGGGGTGTTGTTGCAATCAGACGACCACCCACAGCTGCACTGAAGGTTTGCCATGTGTCTGCAGAGGGCCAGCAGGGTTGGTTGGGGAGACAGCGACAACTGAGGTCATGAAACGTGTTGCTGCCAGGTGTTGCGGTGACATCAACTGGTGGAGTACCAACAACATGTGGTGTGCCTATGAGAAAGAGAGAAAGGGAGACAATTAAAGGTAACAATAGGAAGATTAGGTGTCTGCAACAGATGTGGCATGGCTCCAGCCCTTGGGTATAGGTTAAGATAAAGAGAAGCAGATGTCCAGTCCAAGCATGCCAGGCAAAAGCGCGGGTCCGCTGTTACCGGCCCATTGGCCTTCTAGGTCAGAAAGAGGTGAGGTCATAATGGCTGATACAGTTGGCGACAGGGAATCGACCATAGATTGCAGCCGTCCTTCGGCTTAGAGCGGGGTGACATGGGAGGTGATGGATGTATGGGTGAGAGGGGATGACGCTTTTGCTTTGGTGGCAAGGGAAGGAATTCAGCAGCAGTGGGAGTAGCTTCAGGGCAGGTAGGGTGCCTAGGCATGTATCTAGTGGGTGCATTCAAGGGGGCGTCTGCCACGCATTGTAGGTGGTACCACTCTCCATGCCAGACTATCTCCTCCACTCGCTCGTGCGGGGTGGACATACAGTTATCAGCGTGAACAGCAGGCTTAAAGAAGAAGAGGGGAAGAGGGGAAGTTGAGGATGCCGCAACGGACCCATACCTGAGGGCAGCGCTTCGACCACGACGCTGGCTGGGATTGACGAAGCAAGCAACACACACACTGCTATGGCCAGGACCGTAGAGCACCTCATATCGTGGATATAAAGAGAGAGTGTACGAGCCATTCCGTGTGTATGCGTATAAATGACAGAAAGTGAGTGAGGGACAGAGGGACAGAGGGACAGAGAGACTATGTGTGTATAAATGATAGAAAGAGAGTGAGGGACAGAGAGAGAGAGATGGAGAGAGAGAGAGATGGAGAGAGAGACAAAGAAACGTATCGTGATATATATAATAGACCTAGGATGCAGCAAAGCTTCATGACTTGATGTCTCTTTCTCTCAATCTCCCTGTCTCTATCTCTATCTCTCAGTGGACAACTGGATATACAGAGGCGGGTTCTCGTGGTTACGACGGAGCACCAAGGAATGAACCTGAGGGGTTGCATACAGAGACGTGTGGTGGAGCCACGGCAAGGGGAGGCAAGTTGGTTGGTCGCCTGGACGACTGTGGAGAGACATGGCGAGCGAGAGAGATAGAAAAAGTGATGCAGGGAGCGAGGAGGGCGACCCCATCACCGCTCTCCTCCAAGACGTGCTTGCCTCTTTCTTTGTCTCTTTCGTTCCCATTCATCTCGCTTGCTCGCTTCTCATCATTCTCGCTCTCTCACCATTCTCTCTTATCGTCGTCTTTCTCCTTCCTTCTGCTTCTTTCACCCTGGCCCTGCACCTCCATTTTTCTTTTCTTGCCTTTGTTTGGTTCCACACCCTCCGTCAAAATTTCCCAAAAAAAGGAGACCCTAATGGGCTTCCTTGTGTTTAAGCCTCTGAAGATCGTGCCTTCCCCTTGAACTATTCTGAACGCCATTTTCATGGCTATGGGGCGAGACTGGGGCCTCCAGGAAGCGAGGGGGATGGAGGCCCTTCTCCCTTTCAGAGAACAAATTAGCCAGTCGCTCGTTGCATGTGGCATAGAGCCGACTAGAAGGAGGGTCCCAATGCAACGGATGTCGCCTCACCCGCCTGGCCTTGTGAGCACAAGGGCGACTACGACTACAGGGAGTCTGGAGTGCCAAAGGCAGACAAGCAGTAGATCGGATCAAATTGGCCAAGCATAGCATGTCTAGGAACCATGAAGTGATGCTCTCCCTCACCTTGTTACTCTTGAGACTTGCTAGAGAACCAACTCGCGACTTCAATTCGTCCATGCTACATACACAAAGCGCGGTGGAATGGTTTATCTAGTACGCCGCGTTGTGCTCAACCATGTTTTTTTTTTACACGCACGCTCACATTTACGCAATCTACGCCATAGTTACCCCACACAGGCAGCACTCTAAGCCATGCCTTCCATGCACAACACACATAAACACACAAATAAATGAAAAAAAAAAAGATTGATCGATGGTCAGATAGATCGATACACCGGGGGAATGGGGATGCATCAGTCTGTCTGTTTGTCTGGAAACAGGCAGCAACAAGTTGACAACAGCATCACACCAAATAACATGTCCCTTCTTCCCACGCCCTTCCCTCGGCCAAGGCGGGGCAATTTGCGCTATCGTTTGTTTGGTTGGTCTTGCTTTGTTTGTCTGTGTCTTTGAGAGATAGAGAGAGAGAGAGAATAAATACTGTCAACACAGTGAAAAAGGATTGGATGAAAAGACAAAAGGATGGAGAGATCAAAAAGGTAATAGGCGAAGGAGCGTTGGTGTTGTTGGCCCTTTCTGCGCCCTTCCTTACTCCATCTCCCCGTGATAACTTGCTGCATGTCCCCCTTCCCGACATACCTTGAGTTTTCACCCTTCCATTTCTCACCACGCCCCTTCGGAGTGTGGCCTGGATTTCTCGGCGTCCCCCTCCTCTGCTCTGGGTACCCGTTTGATCTTTTCGGCATTTTATGTCCTTGATGTTTTTAACATCCTTCGCTTCTAGCATCCTCTTGTTCTGCAAAACATGTCATCCATACTGGCTTGTCGCGGAGAACGATTTATGGCAATATGGCTAAAATATTCTTTATCCGCATCCGCTAGCACGGTTATTGACAACTTGACTAAAAAGCTTGGCCGGGAGTTATATTCCGGGACGCACTATTCCGGTAGGAATAAGTGCCTATTATGCTGGGCGCACTATTTCCATATAGAATAAGTGCCTATTTTTTAGTTGACGAAGAACATCACGTTACTGAGCGGTGTGCAGTCCTCTACCCTATGTAAGGGTGTGCACCGCCTTTTCTCGTCATATCATCGATACCATTGTTTTGCGACCACAATACATACTCCAACATAGTTTGCATGCACAATGGAGTGAAGCAATGGTTGAGATACAAAAAAAGAGAATGTCAAAAACGGCGAAACATGCAATCACAAATGTCGAGCACGGTTCATGAAATGACGGTTATTTTTGCAATCTTGGGATGGTAAATATTATTATGTACTTATTATATGTATGTAACTAGGTTTTCATGCCTTCATCGAAAGCATCAGCAGGAGGCCAATGACCCTGAAAAAGATGTAGTAACCCAACAGGATCAAAGCACTATTCCAACTGTTCAACCACTCGACTTTGTTCATTCCGAAATACGCAAGTGTGGCTATCCCCTTTGCAGAACCATCCGAGAACTCGTTATATAACATGCCGGAGAATGCCCACTGGAAGTAAGATCCCCAGAAGGCCCAGGTCCACCCACGAGGGATATTGGCTCTGCACACAAGAAAGCCTGAGAACAACATGGCCGTGGTGTTGATGAGCGCGAATAAGTTCATTCCGACCTCGGTGTTGTTGGCACCAGCGCCGATGGCGGCAATCAGGGACAAGGATACGTTCTCAAAGGCTGCGAATATGATGAAGTAATAGATTATAGAGCCGTGGAGACCAATAAGATAGTAGGTGATGACGACAAAGATGATACTAAGAATCGTGTGTGACAGGGTTTCCACAATTGTCTTGGCTATAAAGTAGGATGAGGTTCGGTACGTTCCAGCAGCACGTTCTCTCAAGAAAACACTTCGTTCAAAAATAACTAACAGAGACAGAGTAGAGAACATTATGAACGCATGTTCCAGAGAGATTTCGAATTGATAGCCACCTGACAACACAATATGCTACCGTACACTGAGGCATGGCAGAGAAGGTCATCGTGGCCAAAAAGGATATGAGGACGAACAACGAGATTGACGTGTTAAAGTTGATCACACCCATTTCAGGGCTGTCCCTCAAGCCCGAGAACAATGAACCAATCACAAGAGCAAATATAATATGGGTAGCAACTGCGGCTTGTAAAATGGTTGGGTGACGAGCAAAGTTGGTCAAACTGCGCTGCGTAATCAGCAAGATCTGGGTTAAGGTCGTGGTCGCGTACTCAGTCGTGTACTCCTTCTTGAACTTGCTCAAGAGAGCCTTGCCCTCGATATTTTCAGAACTGACCACGGGCTCCCTCAAGAGTTGGGTCAGGTACGCCTCTGGATTGGTGGAGAGGTAGTTGGAATACATTTTAGCAAAGTCCTCGTGGGCGGAAGGTGCCTTCTCTAATGAGTTTTCTTGGTGGCGGGTAATCAAGTCCACTGTAGAACATAAGAAAGAAAGGGAATCCTTCAGTTCACGCCAATGGATATTATCACAGGGAGGGCAGAGGTGATGCTTACAAAAGTAATCCGCAACGTTCCAGCCAGCCGGGCACTCATAACCGAGGCCCTCAAAATAGGTGGCGGTGGATTGAGCCTTTCCAAAGTATGCAACTTTTCCTTGACACAACAATAGGAGGTCATCGAATAGCTATAGGAATAAAAAATGGTACTGCATGTTGGTATGGCCGTCCATCTTATGTAATTGATGTGAGGTTAAGGTTACCCAAGTCTTCACACATACTTCGTAGATGTCAGAGCGGGGCTGATGGACCGTCAAGATGATAGTGCGGCCCTTGGTTGAGAGATTCTTGATCACATGTGCCACATTCAAGGCATCGGTCGAGGAAAGACCCGATGTGGGCTCGTCCAAGACCAAGACACTGGGGCTGGACAAGAGCTCGATACCGATAACGACCCGACGCTTCTCACCTCCAGAAATACCTCGAATGACAGCACCTCCGATCTTGATGTCTTTGATGTGGGTAAGGTTCAGTTCCTGCATGACTGACTGGACTCTAGCATGTTTTTCTTGGTTGCTCATTGAACGAGGCAATCTCAACTTAGCGGCAAAGGTCAAGGTATCCAGAACGGTCATTGTCTCCATGAGTTCTGTATGTCAAAATGAATTCCTAGGTGCCATTAGTTCTTAGTGAACATGGTGATCTCGCAAAACTCTGTTGCATCGTAGAGTTTGCAGTTATTAAGGCAATATACCATCATCTTGAGTGACATATCCAAAGAGACGTTTTCGGATGGAACCACACTGTTTAACAGGGATACCATTCAAGAGGATCTCGCCCTGAAGCTTGCCAATGTTTCGGGCCTGGCGATTTGCAATTAAATCCAAAAGTGTAGTCTTGCCTATCGACAATTAATATTCAAACAAACAAGAAAAGGGAACGGTTATCGTTTGAGAACCATGACAACAAAGAACGAAACGTTATAATCGTACCTGATCCACTTGGACCCATGATGGCGAGGACTCGACCGGGCATGGCCTTGACAGTGACATCGGATAGCAGGGCTCGCTGAATATTTGGAACTTTATGGAAAAAGGACCGTTTTTTGCCCGCCTTAGGCTGCTCCTTGACCGTGATTTCATACTGGAGGTTGAAGACCGTCAGAAAGGCGGGGATGAAGGGAATGTTGTGCTCGTCGTTGCTGATTTGTTGATGAGAGGCAACGGAAGGGAAAGAGCTGAAATCATTTGGAGCGCCCATTTCACTAGGGGTAATATTTGACATGGGGAAACAAGGAAGAAGATTACACAGGAGAGTTCTATAATGAATTGGATGGCGACTGAGGTAAGAAGGAATGCGAAGGAAGTTGCATTGTTAAAATAAGTATCAAAATGCTGCGGAGAGAAGGAGGAGGTCTGTGTGCGAGGTGAAGAAGAGCTGGAAGGAACTGGAAGGGAAGAAGAGGGTCAGAGATGGAGAAGAGATTAGAATCTTTTCAAATGTTGGTATCGGTCAACAAGGGTTTCTTGCGGTTTTCTGCCTTTCTGTCACCCAAATGTCTACCCAAATGCAAATTTATTGGTAGGACAAAGGAGCACGGCCAGTCATCTTTTGAGAGTACTTACTTTCTCACCAGCATAAACATAACTAGAATGTGAAAGAAAACAAATGCATTTTACCAAGAACTGCTTCAGTATGATGCGAAGAGCTGATATCGAACAATATCGCTATAAACATTTGTCCGCCTCGAGCCAGTTAAGCATTCCACTTCTCTTTTACTTCTTCACTTCGACATGTTAGCATCCCCCCTCCTCAGAGCACGCCTCTTTTCTTCCAGCCCCCTGGCTCTTTTCTCTCTGTCCCCCCTCCCCTCTTTTTTTTTAAGCGCTCCTTGGATTTTTTATGCACTTCCATTTTTGGGACCGGCTTCCTTACTTCTTTTCTTCCGTCTCCCCTCTTTCCATCCTCCTCCTCCCTCCCCTCTTTTTTAAGCACTCCCTGGATTTTTTATGCACTTCCATTTTTGGGACCGGCTTCCTTACTTCTTTTCTTCCGTCTCCCCTCTTACCATCCTCCTCCTCCCTCTCCTCTTTTTTAAGCACTCTCCTGTATTTTTTTATGCACTTCCATTTTTGGGAACCGGCTATCATATACTTCATATCTTCCGTCTCCCCTTCATTCCTTCATCCATCTCCCTCTCCTCT